>PVIC010028995.1:0-22834 GCA_004025085.1 Thryonomys swinderianus
AGGGAGAGGGAGAGGGAGAGGGAGAGGGAGAGGGAGAGGAAGCAGCAGCAGCCTGGGGTTGTAGCTCACTGCTGAAAGTACAGGGTTCAATCTTCAGTATCATGGTGGGTGGGGGCAAACTCATGTGTCTATATTTTATATGACTCATTCAATTTCAAATTTGTCTTAATGCAGATGGCAGAAGCAACTCCTTGCCTCTTTAGATGGCTCAGACTCCCATTTCATATCTCCCCCAGAAAAAAGTGCAGCGCTGATCCGCACATGTCTCAGATTCCCCAGGGGAGTTTCATTCTTATGGTCATTTCCAGCTCTGAACTCTGCCCTCACTGATTGGTTTCATCGATGGGTCACGGACTGGCCCTCATCTCTACAACATGAATCTAATCATGGAACCCAGCATCTCTGATGCCACAGGACACATGCTCACACATGCACAGTAACATTCACACAACACACTGGCTGCACAGAATTCATGAAGATCTGCAGTGCTACAGGTGCGGTTTGCGCCACAGAAATAAGAGTCGTAAAACCGAACATCACATGACCTACATCTTAAAAGATTTTCAGGGGTACCAATTTCTCTTTCACGTTCCCCTACCTCTTAGTTTTTGTCATTTCTGTATGTTTATTATACAGCTGTTTGCTCCCCACTGTCTCTTGCTTTTAAAATGATCTTCCACCCCTAGAAACTTACCATGCGTTTCCCTAGCAGAGTTTCCAGTTCTAGCTGTTAAAAATCTCCCCTCCTTAGTAATATACATAGAATGAATAGAATCTTGAAACTGGAAATTATAAAGCATATGAATTTTTTGTACTTAATGTCAGGTATTCTTAGACTGGAACAATAAAAGCTCCCAGCACACTTCGCTTCTATCTAAAGAACACTGTAGGGCTGAGGGTGGAGATTAGTGATAGAGTACTTGGCTAATGTGCACAAGGCTCTGGGTTTGATCCCCAGGAACCCAACATAATTAAGAATAGAGAAGGAGAGAGAGAGAAAGGGGGAAAGGGGTTTATCTGCTGCAGGAAATTCTCATCAAGTAGTGATATTGCTACTATACTTAGATATTAAGCTGTAAGAACATTTATATTCTCAACGCACAGCAAATTAACTGATTCTTAAATTTTAAAAGACAGGGCCAGGGATTTAACTCAGAGGTCCTAGTGTCTGCCTGGCAAGGGCAAGGTTCTGAGTTCAATCCCCAGTACCTCACACCACAGTGCCGGGCGAGGTGGCTCACGCCTGTAATCCCAGCACTTGGGAGGCAGAGGCAGGAGGTTTGCTGTGAGTTGGAGGCTTGCCTAGGCTACATAGTGAGCTCAGGACCAGCCTGAACTACAAAGCGAGACCCTGTCTCAAAATTTAAAAAATTTTTTTTCTAAAAGATATTTGCAAGAATGAAAAGAAAGCTAGATTCCTCCCTGCAGCAGAGCATGTGGGACTTAAGAATTTCACTGCCAACAGGAAACAGCTGGTGTATGGATAGATGTTTGTCTTCTAACGTGATGAATAACTACATCATTTTTGGCCTTGGAAGTAGAGTGGTTTTGCAATTCTACACGGTAACTTTGGTCAAATAAATGGCTTGTTTTTTATTTTGCTATTTTATTTCCCAGTAAAATAGAGCAGGATTCCTTTCCTAGAGAGGGCAAGTGATGCATATGGATGAATAATCCATGAACTGAATTCCTCTCTTTGAGTTCAAAGGAGGGCTGCGTGACCTTCTCCTGGACATGGATGGCTAGAGGTTTATACGTGGTGGCCTTAGGGCAGCTGTCTAAAGCCAGTTCAACAACAGGGGCTTCAGGTGACAGGTCATCTTTCCTCCTCTGAACCACAGGGGTGAGGTCAAGCTCCCTGGGCTCTCTGGCCAGTCAGCTGCTCAGGGCTCACCTGAGGGTGATCTTTCTCTCCCTCCACCCCTAGAATTACTTGTACTGATTCAGATTCAGAATGAGTCTCACTGCACTCCAGCCCTCCACACCCCCGTCCACTTCCCCAAGTGCATGAGGCATGGACTACTGTCAGTTTGTCCCAGAGTCTCAGCCGGAGGGCTTCCAGGAATCCCCATGACAGCTCCATGCACACTGTCCCTTCAGAGAGGTTCTCCACCATCCTCTCTCACACAGGACACCATCAGCCATCATCCTTCTTCCTTGACTCATCTTTCTCCATGAAACTTATGGCCACCTGATAATGTATGATAAATTTATTTTCTGGCTCCCTATTAAGAAAGCCCTGAGAAGAGGGACTTTGTTTAATTCACCACTAAGTCCTTAGTACCTAGAACAGTGACACTCACATAGTGTGTAGAACTGAATGATGAGTGATGGTCCTGGGAGAAACTCTAGCTTAGTGGTACACAGACCGGAGTTCAAAGAGAGGAGACCCAGGCTCCCGATCTGGCTCCTCTGCCTACAGGACGGCTGGACTTCCTTAAGTCGCTTCACCCAGTGCACCTCAACAAGACGATAAAGGAAATTCATTGTGTGGATTAGACATCATTTTCTCAATGTTCCAGTCCTCTTATTTTACAAAGAAGGAGACTGAGGCAGAGGGACCAGGGAAGCATCTCTAATCTTAAAAATACTACTTGCACAGAAGAAGAAAATATTCCCTCATGAACTCTCCCTCAAAAGGCAGCAAAACCCTTAAATACATCCATTCACTTTGACTTGTCAGTTTTATTTATGCAAATTTCTCCTAAAGAAATAATCATCTATTGGGCAAAGATTTAGCTAAACAGATTTTTAATGACAACAGTATTTATGATAGAAAGAAACTGGAAATGCACTAAATTTTCAACAAGAAATTGATTTTTTAAAATTCTGTTATACAATGTAACATCACTAGCAGTTTAAATGGAATTAAGGAAGAGTAGTTATGAGAAATCACTTATATATACACAAATTAAAAGAAAAAAATATGCCAAAAGATCTGTGTCATTTGAATTAGGATGAATTTTTTTTTCTTTGTGCTTCTCTGGTCTTCCTACATTTCCTCCAATAAATAGGCATTATCTTTACACTTCACCTTTTGAATAAAAAATACCATGGTGGCTGGGCATGGTGGCTCGCACCTGTAATCCCAGCACTTGGGAGGCAGAGGCAGGAGGAGTGCTGAGTTTGAGGCTTGCCTGGGTTATGTAGTGAGCTCAGGTCCAGCCTGAACTACAAAACGAGACCCTGTCTCAAACAAACAAACAAAAAATAGCATGCTGACATGTCCATAATAAAGCCTTGGTATATTTTGTGGAGAAAACAACGAGAACAGCCTAAACCTAGAGGAGTCTAAAGCCCAATCCAGACCGACTGAAGACCTCATCTCCCTCTGTAAATGTCACAGTTTCGAGCAAGCGCCCTCCTGCAGGCTTCACACACAGCAGATTCCAGAGTATTCTGGCTTCGTGACCTGTGCGTGTGTCTGAACATCTACATTACCCTGTATTAGCACATTTCACTGATGACCTTAGCTGTGTTGCATGTTTTAAAACCAAATTGACTTTACAGCATTACTCATTAGATTTAAGTACTGAGATGATTCATCATTTACAGTAAATCTATTAGATAGATTACACTGCAAAATTCACTCCTGTTAGTGTGGCAGGGCTGCCTGGAAATTAAGAATGGGAAGATAAATTGAAGGGGAGAGATTCCTATCCGTGATTTGAAATTTAAACTTAGATAGCTATGACAAATATCTGAACCCCAGCCAAACAGACCAAGGCATCTGTCACATGTCTTAAATATTCCACTCTAATAATAGCCTAGGATTTCTTTTGGACTAGGTTAAGGCTTGCTTCGTAAGGAAAAGTCTTGCATGCTAAAATGCTTTAAGGAGTATTTCCTTACCCTTTAAAAAGATATTCACGACCTAAATTGGCTGCATATGTGTTACATGTAATATTGTTGGGCCTCCGCCGGTTAAATATAGCCCCAAACTGAGAGCGTGCTCAGCCGGGGGCCCTCGCTCACCAGATGTTATTCCGCTAATAGTGAGTGAGCTCATCCCTGGTGTGGAAGGTTATTCATTTGGGAGAGAATAATGAAAGCGAGACCATCATGACATCACCTTTTCCTGTGCATTATCCTCCCCTGCAGCTAACAAGGAAAACATGCTGCCCTGTTCGTTCTACACTCACTGCCACTTCTGCTTTCAGAGATCTTCGCGAGGTGAATCATGAAATAATTATAGTGCAAATTAAAATGTGAATATAAGACCTGATGATGAATATTGGGAGTTAGACTTTGGGCTGGTGGCCACCTCAGCCTCATGGCTCTGTGAGGGGCCTCTGCTTAGCCTTCTCCTTGTTGGGATTGCCTCACTGTCCTTAACTGACCAATGGGGAGGCAGAGACTTCTCATCCTCCTCCTCCTTCCCCGCCCCCGCTCCGCCTTTTTTTTTTTTTTTTAAGACAGGTCTCACTCTGTAATTCAGGCTAGACCTGAGCTCCCTATGTAGCCCAGGCAAACCTTGAACTCAGCAATCCTCCTGCCTCTGCCTCCTGAGTCCTGGGATTACAGGCGTAGCCACTGCACCTGTCACTGTGTTATGTGGTGCTGAGGATGGAACTCGGGACCTTACACTTGCCAGGCAGATGCTGGACCCACTGAGCTAAATCTCCAGCCCAAGACTGCTGTTTCTAAAACATAAAGACTTCTGAAGAATGGAGGAAATTTTAAAAATAATGCTCATGAGTGTCTTCTGTTATCTGAAGCCTGTTATCTGAGCGCCTGACCTGGGGTGGGGTATCCCCCTTCCAGGCTCCTCCCTTCTTCTCTAAGTTGTGGCTCCCACATGTGGGCAGCTGCTGTCTGCCCGGTGCCTCCACCGTCTCTTTCCTCCCTGTGAGCCTCCAAACAGGGACTGAAGCCACGAGTCCAAACTACACCTCTCTTCTTTCACGTCTCAGGGGATGGGTATTTCATCCCAGTGACAAGAAGGTAACTAAGACAAGCTCCTTAAAAGTGCCCTTTTGGCACTTGTCATCTCAGGGATAAAGTTTGATGGCCGGGGCAACAGCCGGTGTCGGGGCTTCCGGGATTTCTTACCATGCTGACCATGACCTCCTATCTGCCACCTTTTTGCAGCACACTTTGTGTGAACAGCACTGGGGAAAAAAATGCTCTTGGGAACAGTCCCCAGTGTCGTCATTTTCTCTCTCTTCTCTTCCTTCTAGTTTTCAGAGTCACCGGTTGTAAAACTGGAACAATAACAATCACAAGTGGCCGAACGTGCTAGTGTGCAAGGCAGAGACAAGTATAGTAAGGCTGAATAGGCTGTGACGTCCCACTGGCTCGAGGGAGACTCCAAGACTTCAGGAGCCATCACTTCCCTCCTTCGCTGAGCCCGACAGCCTACAAAGACATTAACAGTTATATTTCATGATTCCACTGGCATAATAATACAAGACTAATAATAATAATCACAATAATCCATAACAAAGTTCTCCTTGACCTACAGTTTCATTTATTTTTCTTCTAACGTTAATGTTTCTTGCAATATCAATGTTTTCCTGGGCTCCTGAATCGTGCATCCTTCTGGCTGCGCTGGCCATGTTGGCCTTGCCTAGGTCACACACCCCAGGACAGCAGCACACCCCGCCCTCCTCGCCATCTGGGTGGCTTTTGTTGTTGTTATTCTCTTCCTCTCCCTTCTATCCCGTTCCTGCCCATTGTTGCATGAATAGAGACTATCTCTTCCCCATCTTTCCAGTAGCTTCCTTGGGTTCTCCAACACTTGCCACAAAACCCAGAGGGAAAAGGGCTGAAGACAGTTGCAGGGCGGCCTCGGCGCTGTGCGGCCCACTGTGCTCCCGTCTCTGCAGGCCTTTCTCCGCGGGTCCGAGGTACTAGGAGGGCTGCAGGGCACACAAAGGTCTCTGCAACTGTGTGCACCGCATTTTAAGAATGTTCTTTCTTCTCTGTGTTTCTTGCATTTTAAAAATAAGCACCTAGGGCCAGAGATTTAACTCAGTGGTTCCGGTGCCTGCCTCATAAGCACAAGGTCCTGAGTTCACTCCCCAGATAACCACATACAATGCTGGGCATGGTGACTCACACCCACCAGCAATCAATACCACATACCACAGTGCCGGGGGTGGTGGTTCACGCCTGTAATCCCAGCACTCGGGAGGCAGAGACAGGAGGATTGCTGAGTTTGAGGCTTGCCTGGGCTCCATAGTGAGCTCAGGGCCAGCCTGAATTACAAAGCGAGACCCTGTCTTAAAAAAAAAAAAATCATTTGGGCTGAGAGAGGAGCTCAGTGGTGGGTTCAATCCTTGATACCAAAAAAATAAATAAAAATCAAAAACCATATTTTAATGGAAATGCTAGAAACATTAAAACTAATTTTCGTAAGTATAAGCTATGGTATTTTCCCAGAATAGATGTTGACCCAGATTTTATTTACCAGCACCAGAATAGTTCCCTGGGTGGAGAAATCACACCTCATTATTATACCTCCTCTCTGCACGTGGACACTACCCTTTCATTCTGGACTTGGCAGTAATGATTTACTTTGGCTGATGAGGATAATACCAAACATGCCACAAGCAGAGCTTTAAATGAGCTATTTGTTTGTTTGTACAGTCTACTATGTGGCTCAGGCTGACTTCAAAGCAGCAATCCTCCTGCATCGGCCTTCCCAGTGCTGGGGTGACAGGTGTGTGCTGCTACACCCGCCCATGAATCATTTTTTGAGATCATGTGTTGGAGATTATGACATGTTCTCTAAAAGACTGGACTGTTTCCCATAGTTGGCACAATCACATGTATACACGCAAACTGTATTTTTAATACCCCTTTTATTTACTAGCACTTGAAAGTGAAAAAATAAGTTTTCTGGATTAAACACACACGTGTGCGCACACCCATGTGGCTCCGACCCAGCCCACCATACGGTCCTCATTTTCCATATCTAGTTCAATTTATGTTAACGCGAGAGTTCTACCGCCATAGCTGGCTGGGGAATCTTGTCCTTTGGTGCCTCTTGTATTCCACAGCAGGCTTAGTTGGGAATTTCTTGGGTGTTCTTTTCTTCTGTTTTCCTCCCACAGAAAGAAGATTTCAGAGCAAAGTTGTTTGGTAAAAATCGTATTTGTGTTAATATCTACCTTTAAGCTGCTACCCTACCTCTGTGTTGACTAAATCACTTTGCTTTTATATATTATTTATGTAAAGACATAGTCTTACCGCTTCCTTCTTGCTCCTCTATGGAAAGAAAGCAAAGAACCCTGAGTGATGTTAGCAGGGGCAGAATCAGTAAACAATCAGGCAAGTACTGGAAGCCCATCAAAGCCTTGCTCTTTTTCTTTTTCTTTCCCCACAGTACTGGAGATTGAATCCAGGGCCTTCACACGGAGCTAAATCCTCAGGGCACCTCGTCCCCCTCCCTTTATTTACATTTTGAGACAGGGTCTGACCAAGTTCCTAAATTGTCCGGACTGAGCTCATACTTGGGGTCCTCCTGCCTCAGCCTCCCAGAGTGCAGGGACAGGCCAGAGCCTTGCTTTCTTCTTTATTGCAGAAAGCTATAGGTGGTTCCTGATGAAACTGAGATGTCTGCTGTCTGGTTGCACACAGCTCTCCGGCCTGAGTGTCGGGGGCAGACCCTGGAGAGAGGAAGAGTTTGAGATCCTGCTGAAAGAGCAGCTGCCCCCAGCCAACCACATGAGAAGCACAGGCTCAGTCTTCCCAGGTCAGCGATTTTTTTTTTTCCCAAAATGCTAGAAATCAAGATTTTTGTATGAAATCTTTCCATCTTCTTGAAATTTTTTCATTTAAAAAGATATCAACCATGGGCTGGAGATTTAGCTCAGTGGTTCTAGTGCCTGCCTCACAAGCGCAAGGCCCTGAGTTCAATCCCAGTAATCACATACAATGCTGGGCGTGGTGGCTCACGCCTGTAATCCCAGCACTCGGGAGGCAGAGGCAGGAGGATTGCTGAGTTCCAGGCTTGCCTGGACTACATAGTGAGCTGAGGGCCAGTCTGAACTACAAAGCAAGACCCTGTCTAAAAAAAAAAAGTTATCAATCAACTCAATTTGTTTTTAAACCATTATATGGGCCAACAAATGTGCAGAGCAAATCAAAAATCATGTAAGTATGCAGGGCAGTTTGTGCTGTCTGCTTTTCATGACAAATTCCCTCTGAATTTTAAATTGCTCACCTCCTAAAATGACCTGGTGACATTCATAACAACCTATGTATATTTTATGGAGTAAAAACTCTGAATAATTTGCTTCCTTGTAGACAAACCCTAGATAATGACACCTCCACCTCAAACATATAGCATTATGGGGCAATATAAGTTCTTGATACTATTTTCATCTATATGTAATTGCTTTAATATCAGGTAAATTCAGTATAAATTCTATGTATATCAAATCTTATTTTTTCTGGGATCCAGTCTCTAGTGATATACATGCTTAAAATACTACCCCATGACAGAAATAACCCCTGTAAAGACTGCTTTAAGTTGCTAGTGGATTACTGTTGCTGTAAAAATCATTTTCAGGTGTTACAATCATCATTAGTAAAATAGGAGGGTCCATTGTGTCATACTAAATTCATACTAAGCACATGTAGATAGTGTCTGCTTTTTAGTATGGTTTTGAAACATAATGTAAATTGGAGTGATGAATGATAAAGGTATGGCTAGATGGGTTTCACAAAATTAAGTAGTAGCCAACTAAATGTATAAAAATACACAAAAATATATTGCCATCAAATAATAATCCAGTAAATTTGGGGCATTATTTTTCTTCAATTTGGAATAACTAGAAACAGGAATTATTATATGTACCTTGACTTTTTTTTTTTTCTTTTTTTAGACAGGGTCTCACTTTGTAGTTCAAACTGGCCCTGAACTCATTATGTAGCCCAGGCTGGGCTCCAACTCTCAGCAATCCTCCTGCTTCTGCCTCCCAACTGCTGGGATTACAGGCATGAGGCACCACACCCAGCATTGTGGTATGTGGTACCAGGGATCAAATTTGGGACCTTGCACTTGCCAGGCAGATGCCAGAACCACTGAGCTAAATCCCAAGCCCCATAACTTGAATTTCTAAAAGCTGGAAACACCCTCAATGGGATACTTGAGTTAAAGTATACATTTATTATTTTTCTCTAATTTTCTTTAGGTCCATGTTGATTTTTAAGAGGCAGTTTCCTGATTTGGGAAGTGAATGAGTTCTAAAATGTATGACAGGCATTATGAAATAGGAAGAAAATGTTCAACAGGAAAAGGGAAAGGGGGTGGGGAAAGTAAAGAAGGGAAAGAAAAATTTGATGGTTAAGAAAAAAGATGCAGGGGCCGGAGGGTTAGCTCAGTGGTTCTGGCGCCTGCCTCACAAGCACAAGGTCCTGAGTTCGATCCCCGGTAACCACATACAATGCTGGGTGTGGAGACTCATGCCCACCAGCCATCAATACCACATACCACAGTGCTGGGCGTGGTGACTCACGCCTGTAATCCCAACACTCGGGAGGCAGAGACTGGAGGATTGCTGAGTTCGAGGCTTGCCTGGGCTACATAGTGAGCTCAGGGCCAGCCTGAACTACAAAGCGAGACCCTGTCTCAAAAAAAAAAAGAAAAAAGAAAAAAGATGCAAAGCTTATGTATATAGGAGGTGGAGGTTGTAGGGAGGGCAGGGGAAAGCGAAAAAATGAGAAGAAATGTCATGCATAGGTACAAATTCCCAAAGTTGCATGTATATATATGCATAATGTATATATAAAATGCACCAAGAAAATTAATTTTAAAGATTTTATATATATATTATATTATATAATAGAATCTTATAAGATACAATTTTTCTTAAAGACAAAGCACATAGAGTAAAAGAAATAGCAATTGGGCCGGAGATTTAGCTCAGTGGTTCCGGCGCCTGCCTCACAAGCGCAAGGTCCTGAGTTTGATCCCCGGTAACCACATACAATGCTGGGCGTGGAGACTCACACCCACCAGCAATCAATACCACATACCACAGTGCCGGGCGTGGTGGTGCACCACGCACGCCTGTCATCCCAGCACTTGGGAGGCAGGGGCAGGAGGATTGCTGAGTTCGAGGACTGCCTGGGCTCCACGGTGAGCTCAGGGCCAGCCTGAACTACAAAGCAAGACTCTGTCTCAAGAAAAAAAAAAAAAATAGAAATAGCAACTAACATATTCCTTAAATTTCATGCAAAGTGCAGCTGAGGTGTTAGTAAGAACTAGATAACAGGTAATTGATGGCTAATGTTCAAGGTGTGCTCAATCACAGCAGTAAAGCAATTACCAATTAGACACAAAACAGCCAATAGAAATCCTAGTTATTCTAAATTCCATAGGAAAGATCAATTTAATTTTCAATATTTTTTATTTATTTATTTTCCCCAGTACCAGGAGTCAAACTCAGGATCTGCGCTTGCCAGGCAGACACGGAGCTGCTGTGCTAAATCCCCGGCGCCTTTAATATTTTATTGATGATTTCTGTAGTGCTCCTGCCGGTGAAATCAGAAAGTTGAAGAGACATGACAATCGTTGCTGAGGCAAGAAGGCAGTCCCTCAGCCCCTCCCCGGTCTCCGGTCTTTGAGGCCCCAAGCCTTTGGGTTTCTCTCTCAAGCCTGTGAAGAGTGAGTCCCAGGAGGAGGACAGAGGCACCGGCTGCAACGCTGAGCTCAGCCTACTGCAGTCTCATGTTTTTAAATGTCCTTGTTTTGAAAGAAAGTTGATGCTCTTTCTTTGCTTAAAAATAATCTTCAACCATGAGCACAACTGTGGTAAACCAGTGTGAACAAAGGAAATCTCTACAGGTCATACGTAAAGCCATTTTTTCGTGCTTTTGAGTCATACCACACCTCAAAATTAAAGTCTAACTTTTAAAACATGTCTCCATACAAGACTGTTTCCTTCGTCTTCCCGGATTAGGGTGGGTTCTTCTCTCAAGCACTGGCACACTGGATTGAATTTCTCCCTTGAAGCTCTTACGTAACAGACAAACTCAAGTAGTTATTTGGATATTCAATTCCAGATGCCTAGTTGAACTCATACATTTCCTCCTCTTCCCTCCCAAGCTTAGTGAGATGGTGAATGGAATTAAGGCAGTAGGAATAAAGGCACCCCGAGAAGGGTAGCAATAGAGTAGAAGTGTTAGGAGTTTCTAGAAGATCGAATCCAGGTAAAAGGAAAGTTATGGAGGGAAGAAAACAGCTGCCCATAACAGTGAAGGAAGAGACTTCTCAACAAGTAAATTTCCCCCCAAGTAGGAATAAAACGCTGATCAGAAGTAGCTGGGGCCAGTAGGAAAGCAAATCAGAGGGGCAACCAACGTGAAAAGGGTCTGAGGAATAATTGTGTCAGTTTGCCATGCAGAGCTGCTGATCTGGCCATAACCTTCAGATAAAACCATGACTACACTTTTTTTTTTTTTTTTTTTTTTTTTTTTTGAGACAGGGTCTCGCTTTGTAGTTCAGGCTGGCCCTGAGCTCACTATGGTGCCCAGGCAAGCCGCCGCGAACTCAGCAATCCTCCTGTCTCTGCCTCCTGAGTGCTGGGATGACAGGCGCATGACTACACTTTTAAATGGCCAAGCAAAATTAGAAGTCTACTGAGTAAGACTCCCAGGGTCACAGTGGGACTGGAAAAGAGAGGCAGTAGTACCTCTGACAATTAGTTTAAAGGACAGGGAAATCAACCTAAGAAACAAACAACCGCAAAAGCGGGTACTCGGCCTTCCTAAAGGAAACAGCTTTCCACACCTGGGCCTCCTGATTGCTCAGTTCTCAAAAGATCACAGCTTTGGGAATATAGAAATCCTAGGAATTTCATTCACTAGATCAAGTTCTGAGAAAATAGAGGTTATACAGAAAGTGGAAGACAATTGTAAAAGTGTGTATCCTAAAAGAATACTCCACCCATTAAAACAGAATAAATTACTGTGAAAAGAAACGACTACAGTTCCTCAAAAGTAAAGCAGTGTGGGTCGGGGACTTAACTCATTGGTTCTAGTGCCTCCTTGCAAGTGCAAGTTCCTGAGTTCAATTCCCAGTACCACATACCACAATGCCTTGTGTAGTGGCTCTTGCCTGTAATCCCAGCACTCAGGAGGCAGAGGCAGGAGGATTGCTGAGTTCGAGGCTTGCCTGGGCTACACAGTGAGCTCAGGGCCAGCCTGAACTACAAAGTGAGAACCTGTCTCAAAAGAAAAAAAAAGTAAAGCAATGTGCCAAGCAAGGTTGTACGCAATTGTATTCTCAGCACGCAGGAGGCTGAGGCAGTAAGATGGACTTGAAGCAGAACTGGGCTTCACAACTAGGTCCTGTCTCAAAAGTGCCCCAAAAAAATAACTATATAAATTTAAAGTTTTAAACATCTTAAAAACATTTAAAGAGCAATTTTTCTGAGTACTAGACATGTTGGGTATCACACTGTTCTGTTTTGTTTTTACCATTCATAGTTCAATTTTGTGAACAGCCTATTTAAATTTTTGACAGTTTTTACCCTCTTGGTCATTTGTAGTTTTTCTCAATGATTTGTGACTACTCTGTATATTCTGGGTGATCAGTTTGGGGCAGCATTCTTTCTCAGCCTGTCTGTTGCCTTTAACTGTCCTTAGGTGTCTTTCCTGGTGCTGGGGATTGAACCAGGCAGGGCCATGTGAAAGTTCATAGTATGCTCTGCCACTGAGATGTATTCCCAGCACCTCCAGGAATATTAAGAAACATTTATAGGAAGTAATCTATAATTACTTTCCTAAAACCTCATGTGTTTCAGTAATGTATCTGTGGATACGATGGAATACCTGAGACTATAGAAAGAAGTTGTATTTTTCACTCCCAGCTCTGAAAGCTGGAAAGTCTAAGAGTAGGATGTGGCTTCTGGTGAGGCCCTCCTCCTACTTCATTTCATGGTAGAAAAGTGAAAACTTGAGCCAGCCCTGGAGGAGAGAGAAAATACAAGGGGCCAGCCGGCTTTGTAACAACTCTCTGAAGAAAGTGAAGCCACCTCCAAGGTAAAAGCCCTAGTCCTCACTACCTAGTGCCAAAGTCCCCACCCCCATCACCCTACAATGGCGAATTTCAACATGGCCTTGGGAGGGGACAGACCAAATTCAAACTATATCAAGAATGTTGTCTCCAGCATAATAAAAATTCTTCCTAGATAATTTAAGATGTTAAAACCACCTAAGCTCTGTAAATTTCAGTCTCCCAATCCATAAATGAGATAATGCCTGTGAAGTGCCTGGCACACAATAGGCAATAAGAGACTAGAGAGGGTGCAGCCCCTTTGTGGAGATAAGAAAATTGAGTGTAATGAACCACAGGAGCTTGGGCAAGACCAGATACATACTAAATTCAATCTCCCAAGCCATCAAGGAAGAAGAGGGGACGGCCTCTCATAGCCCCTGGCATGGCCTGGGGAGGTGACTTTTTCTTTCCAAGACTTTATCTTAAACAAGTACAGACAGGTCTTTAAACAGATAGCACCCCTGAGCCCCCAGGTCAGAAAGGAGGATGCAGGTGTGTGCTGAGATTAGACTTTGTCAGTCTCTCCTTTCCCACTTCTGGCTTGACCCACCATATCCTGTCCATGGCTGTGTCTTTACCTGTCCTCACCTGGGGCATCGATGGACAGGTCAGCAATGAGGTAGCCAGGACAGCCAATCCCATGGGGATGAAGACATGTTCTGATTTCCCTGCCACTTCATCCTCCATATCCATAAACCCTGCAGAGCTCTAATTCCTAAACCTCTTCTCCCATTACTTTTACATAATTGCTTCAACACTGTCCTAGCCCTCAGCCTGTTCCCCCTTTGGATTCTTTTTCACGCACACACACACACACACACCCTGCTGCCTTAATGATAAGTCTGATGTTGTCACTTTTTGCTTAAAAACCTTTCAGGGGTGTGCCACTCACTACTAGCTCTTTGGTACAAGGAAAATATTCACATTCACCCAGGCAGTATCTCCATTTAAAGAACAGCCATAACAACAGGGAGCTACTGCTTTTATTTTATTTGTGGTACCTGGGAGTGAACTCAGGGCCTTGTGCTTTTCAGGCAGGCATGCCACTGAGATACATCCCTGGCCCAAGCCATCACTTTTTAAAATAACTTAGCCTGGCCTATAATTCCTGGTATGATCTCCAGGTTCATCCCTGTCGATTGCTCATCTTGTGTTTCATGGTCCAGCATTGTCTGTCATCCCTTTTTCCATTTGTAGAAAACCATGCATTCTTTCTCTGTGCCACACTGTTCCAGCTCTTTGGAAGAATAATCATCCCGGGACCTTCCAGCGACCTTCATTGACTAATTTTTGCTTATACTGTATTTCAATGTCCAGTTTCTTCCCAATACGCAGGTTTTGAGACAGAGTAGACTCTGAAGAAGTGTTTGTTGAATGAACAACTGACAAACATTAAGCATTCATTATTTGTTCATCACTTTGTATACATTATCTTATTTAGTTCCTGAGGTAGATAACATTCTTATCACGTGATGATGCTAAGGCCATGGCTTGAAAATATTTACTAACATTAAATATTTATGCAATTTTAACTGACAGATGTGTTATCCAAATCTAGTTCTTTCTGGCTTTGAAATCCAAATTGAGAATGAAATAGAAGATCAAGGGAGATATGAAAAAAAGGCAATAATAAAATTTAAAAATTTTTTTTCATTTTTTGAGACAGGTCTCAGTAGTTCAGGCTGGCTCTGAACTCACTATGTAGCCCAGGCAAGCCTTGAATTCACAGGATCCTCCTGCCTCTGCCTTCCGAGTGCTGGGATCACAGGTGTGAGCCACCAAGCCACCCGGCTGTATAAAATCAAATCTGGATGGGCATGGTAGTACATTCCTATAATCTCAGCTGCTTGGGAGGCTGACACAGTAGGATCATAGGTTTGAGGCAAAAATGGCCCATTTATCAAGACTCTGTCACAAAATTATTCCTGAAAAGGGGGTGAGTGCTAAACATATAGCACCCCTACAGTCACAAGTGCAAGATAGCAAAGAAGGAAGGAAGGAAAGAGGAAGGGAAAGAAAAGAAAAAAAGAGGGAAAAGCTTTTTCTTTTCACCCAATTCTGGAGAAAGATGCAAGAACCCCAAAAAACAGTTCTCTTGGCCTGCAGAACATGACAATCATTCCAAGCGATGCACCTCTGAAAACCATGTTTGTTCCACGGCTTCTCTAGCATAAGAAATTAGGAAGTAGAAGGGTTTTTTGTAGACTATTAGGTTGCCTTCCTATGTTATAAACTGCAGGATTTTTTTTAAAGAAATGTCCGTTTTTAAAATGACCTTCCATCCTGGTGTAGGTGTTCAGAAGAAAATTCATACTATCAGAGCCAAAATCACTTAACTACAAAGGGTAAATGGCCTACGCATCCATTTCTTGGATTTAGAGTGGTCTGATTTGTAGACACAGCAGATTAAAATATGCCATTTTAGTGTGCTATACATACCTGGACATAGATTCTAAGCACAGAAATAAAATATGGTACAAATATACATCCTTATTTTTCAAAAGATTTGGGTTCCTTTATTCTTGGCTCATCATAAGAAAGTGATTTACAAACACCCACATGCTTGCGGTACTATTAAGTTTGTTGGAAGTTTTTTTAAGTGGTCGGTTAATGGTATATATCTAATAATTCTGTGATGGTTTGCCCTCAGACATTGCTGACTTCAAATAAGGAAGAAGGTAACTTCCTCTGAAGATGGATGTAATGATGAATAGAGGGCTAAAGAGAAGGTTAGGAGCGACAATTAGGTGCGTAATAATGATGGATATGGGCAGTGCAAGGACCCGGGGAGAGGCACTCAAAGCATAATGGAGAGATAGATTAGTAAGTAAAAACAAAAGCAGAAGGCAGAGCAATTGGCGGAATGTATTATAACCTGTGTTTGTGTGGGGGAGGTGCCATAAATGTCTCTGAAAAGACTCACAAGGACTGGGAAGAGCAGTTGCCCCTGAGAATTGGAATTTAAAGCACTGAGTTTGAGGGGATTGAGAGTGAGGAGACTTGTTGACTGTGTACTCTTTTCTGTGTGCGTGTTTGTTATTTTTGTCACGAACATGTACTGTCGTTTCCAAACGAGAGAGGAATGGAGAAAGTTGCCTGAGATGGGAGGCTCCCGCGCTCCGGGTGCGCTGGAGCTCAGCCCCGCCGCCTGGAGATAGTCTCTTAGAAACAGGCCTCGTGTCTCTACACAACTGCTAGGGTCTGACTGTGTCCCCCAGAGCCTATGTTTTGGAAATTAATTTCCAGTGCAGCAATATGGAGAGATGGGGCTTTACAGAAGTGAGGGGCTTTCCTGTGATGCCCTGCATTCCAGACTGAGCTTTAGGAAGGGAGCCACGTGGCATAAATGGAATCCAGCAGCAGAAGAGACGGTCCCAGCAACCAAGTGGAACCCTGGATAGATGGCAGAAAACGAGCGAAGTTATCTGTGTTCTGTACAGGCTGATCATGGGGGCAGCAAGAGAGTGACTCTCATGTACTTACGGAGCACAGAAATAGTTGAGAGAGATTAGCTGCACGGAAGGGTGGCACGGATGGGAACAGAAGATGTCTCCATGACAACCCGCATGCACCAATGAGGAAGGAACAGATTTCCCTTTGGTCTTCTCAGTGAAAACTGAATTTATTCCCACCTTGTACTTTATAAACTCTATACCCACATAAACTTTTACAAACTAGACAGAGTCAGAGCTCATACATAACCCCAAGTATGAGAAAGGGCAGGAATACAAATCTGGGAATAGACTGAGTTTCTGTCATACTGATGGAGCAGTGACTCAGAAAGTGAATTTAGCTGGATGACATAAAAATAAAGCTGAAGCCTGAAATCTGTGGGCTCAGATTTGTGCCCACTATGTCTATAACACGTCGCCTTCCCATGTGTTTGGGAGCTTGATCCAGAGGTACTATTGTGAAGTAATAAACACATTGGAGCCCAGTTTCCCCAACAGCCCACTAAAGCTTCGAATACTCACTACATGAGGTTAGTATGATGACCGTATGTGACATTAAAAACCGCCAGGACCAGTGAAAATGTTCTGTAAGTGTGACATTCTTCATCTTACCACCATTAGTTCCATTGACACCCATAGAATATTGTAACTGTCAAACTTATAGTTGGCTAGATATTAATTATACTTTAAGTTGGCTGCTTCATGATGGCATTTTAGCATCTTAATCTCATCAGTAAAATGTCCTCAGATCACATGGATTACTTCTGGGAAGAATTTCTATGGCCAGTTAGTCCCACCCACAGTGTGTGGTTTCCAGTAAGCTTCAATCAAAGAGAATGTCCCTTCCCTGACCTGAGCACGCTGTCATTTCCCAGTCCTTTGGCCACAATCATCTAGGAGTCCATCTTTTGGCATCCTAGCCCTGTGCTGGTTATTAATCAGATAAGCGGCGGCCTGCTTGATCCTGGTCCAGGAAGCATGCGCTGCACCACTGCGAGGCCTCCTCCTGTCACTAGGTGAGGAACAGGGAGGACAGCAGTGTGGCCTTTTATTTTACCTTCTTCAGTCTTTGCAAGTGCTAGCATTGCATAGACAAGAAACTAAGGCTTGGAGAGCTACACAATTTCCCTGGTGTATTAACTAGAAAGCTTGAAGTTAAATCCAGGGGACTCCAAAGCCCATAGCCTCTCCAGTGCATTTGTACTTGCAGAAGAAAGGTGAGAGTAGGGATGATTAATGCTGAAGTAAACCAAGGCATCTGAATAAGTCATCAGAACATCTACATGTTTAGATAGTAGCAAGCAAATCGAGCGAGAGAGAGAATAAATTCAAACATCATCTTTTGTTGAGTTACAATCAAAACTTAGGTTGACGTTTAGTTCTCTAGCAACAATTACAATGTGTCTATCTACTACTCAGCTTCTCTAAGTAAGTTTGTATCTATTATGTGACTTTAATTCTTCCAAATCCCTGGCAAGCTCTATAGGAAAGCATCATTATTCCCATTCTTCTGAAGACGAAAAGAGACACAGATTTGTCCCATGTCCCCCAGCAATCTCAGAAACAGAACTGAAGCTTCAGTGTTCAAAGGATGTGCGGGTGCTTTGAGCGGTGGTTGGAGACAGGGACCAGGGCAACCTGCTGTTCCTTGGTGAAATCAAGAGGAAGGTGCACCAGCCAGGGCCTCGGCAGGAAGTGGCAACACGGGCAGGTCAGAGACTTTGAGGAGACTATACTAAAGGAACTATTTACAAAAGACACCACGGAGTGTAGGAAACCATAGGACTTCATGTAGTTCTCTAGTTGGCATCTGGAGGAGTCATTCTCACACGCAGGCCTGGACACTCAAGAGGAGGATGTGGCCATTTGAGCAGAACAGATGGAGGGGGATCTGTGCATAGAGACTAACGGGTAGGATCTCTGGCCTTAGTCAAAGGGGGCAGCAGCCTGAAGTGACCCCAGAGTAGGATCCAGATGTACCCAGATCTCCTCCCCACCCTTCATGCTCTGATGATCTGTTGGTGTTCCCTTTGGCCAAGTCCAGCTGGAAGTTCAAGGCACAGATGCCCACTGGTGTGGTCAGTGCAGTTTGGCCTCAGGAGGCACGGAACAAGGGGCACAGGGAGCCAGTGGACCTGGAGAAGCAAAGGTAAAATATCCTGCTAAGTTAGAGACCACGCTAGAACAGTGAAATGATTAAACAACAAAAAAGAATTCATCGTTCAGGCTTCCGGTGCGTACAAATCAGAAAGATGGGTCTCTTCATGTTGCAAGACCACTCCTCAGTGTCTCTCCCATGTTCAGGATCATCATTATACGTGGCCACAAAATGGCAGTAGCAGTTTCTGACATTGCGCCGAATGTCACATTGATTAGAACAAGAGAAGAACTGTATTTCAAAATTCCCAGCAGAACTGCCATGACTCACTGGACTATCAGGGCTATGTATTCAGTTGTGTGACTACAATATGGAATGCTTCCTGGCTTAGCCTAGGTAAAGTGTTTTGCCCTTGAGTAAGGAATGGCATGGCGTTCTAGAAACCACAAAGGTTCTGGAGCAAACCAAGAAATGCCGGGTTGAGGGGGGCTGCAGGCCAGCCTCTGTAAGCAAAAGGCACCGAGGAGGGCTGCAGAGCATAGGAGAGTTTCAGTCCAAAGTGCAATCTAGTGATATTTGTCAATAAAATTGGATAACTGGAAAAATGACAGCTTTATACTAGATTAAATGGATGAGGCTTTATTTGAAAGGACAATGGGTAGACAGTAATTTCTTTTTTTTTTTTTGAGACAGGGTCTCGCTTTGTAGTTCAGACTGGCTCTGAGCTCACTATGTAGCCCAGGCAAGCCTCGAACTCAGCCATCTGCCTGTCTCTGCCTCCCGAGTGCTGGGGATGACAGGCATGAGCCACCACGCCTGGCAAGACAGTAAATTTTAGCCGAAAGTTCAGCAATGCCCCCAGAAGGCTAGACTCCTTTCTCAGGAATGCTGTCTTAGACAAAATATGGCTGTGGGACTTCTAGGAGACCCACCCAAGTTCAGGGTAGAAAAAAGAAAAAGACCCAAACAATCCACAGGGAAAGACTGTCCTCCTGCTGCCTTCTATTTGAGAGCTGCGGCCTTGTTACTTGGTGAAGGAAACCATTTCCTGTGTTGGCCAGACTGCTATGTGGCCATTTCTTGGTGGAGAGGCTGGGAACAGGGGGAATTCATTTTCCAGCCAGAACTATAGATGCCAATGAGCAAAGGAGGACAGAGGGCTGTTCAGGAATGAGCACCTGACAGCAGCAAATCACAGCAGAGCCAGAAATCATAAATTTGTGGTGGAGCCTATCAGGAGAGGACCACCCACTTGCTAATGAAATTGAGTGACTGAAAAACATAGCAGCTGAACATTGGACTTCACTGCTTCTGCTAACTTGGAGAGCGACAGGCCAAATTTTCCTAGCAAAGAGGGCAGTAAAGCCAACCACACAGACAGTTCAGGAAACTGGCGGGAGCAATGCTGCTATCCCATTTCTAGAAACTATAAAAGCCTTTTTGAATAATTTTATAGGCTGAGGCTCATAATCTCTATCATGTACCATGAGTAATACTGGTTATTATCTTTGAAGAAGCTTATCCATTTGGAGCCTTCTATTTAGCTTTAAACACTTCTTACCAAATAATAATTCATGTCCACGTAAATCCAAACAAATTAATCTACACTCTTTTAAGGCTGATTTTCAAAAGGAATCCCTGTGCTCCTTTTCTCAACTTTTGCATTATCACTGAAAACACAATTTTTATGTGAGCACCTAAAACATAACAGAGTTCTAAAACATGTGATAGGCATTGTGAAGTAGGAAAAAAATGTTTAGAGGGAAAAGGTAAGATAGGGGTTAGTAAAGAAGGGAAAGAAAAAAATTGATGGTTAAAAAAAAGGAAACAAAGCTTAGCTATGTAGGGGTTGGGGGTTGTAGGAAGGGCAGAGGAGTAGGAAAAATAAGAATCAGAATGTGTCACAGACTGGTGCAAACCCTCAGTGTTGAATATGATCATAAAATGCACCAATAAAATCTATTTATTTTTGAGACAGGTTCTCGCTTTGTAGTTCAGGCTGGCCCTGAACTCATTATGTAGCCCAGGCAAACCTAGAACTCACAGCAATCCTCCTGCCTCTGCCTCCTGAGTGCTGGGATTACAGGTTTGAGCATTTGTGTTATGTGGTATTGATTGCTGGTGGGCATGAATCACCACACCTGGTATTATTGTACATGGTTACCTGGGCTCCAGCCAGGGATTTATGCCTGCTAGGCAGGCACTGGAACCACTGAGCTAAATCCCCCACCCAGTAAAATCAATTTTAAAAAAAAGAAACAAGGGAGCTAGATCTTTTGTAAATGGGAAGGAGGGAGAAGAAGGGAAGGGACACAAAAACAATTAAGATGTGTTACGTATCAATTCCACACTATGAATGCTATTATGTACTACAAACATATACTAATAAAAATTAATTTTAAAATCTGGAATTTTAACTGCATTCAACTGCATATTTAATTAGATATAGGTAAACTAAATAAATTTTGTGTATATGACAGTGTAATCCAAATATAGTACTGGTACACACACACACACTGGTCACAATCAATGTCCAGTTTACAAATTCACCTTCAACAGCCTTGAAGAATAATGCTGAGCTTCAAACCTTTTCTTAAAGAGCAGGTTAGAGAATTTACCCCCATAAAACACAACACAGTGGGCCGGAGACGTAGCTCAGTGGTTCCAGAATCTGCTGCACAAGCACAAAGTCCTGAGTTTGAGTTCAATCCAGGTACCACATACCACAATGCTAGGCATGGTGGCTCATGCCTGTAATCCCAGCACTCGGGAGGCAGAAACAGGAGGATTGCAGAGTTAGAGGCTTGCCTGGGCTACATAGTGAGCTCAGGGCCAGCCTGAACTACAAAGCAAGACCCTGTCTAAAAACAAAACAAAACAAAACAAAGCACCACAAGCTTTCTCTTCAGGCCCACATTTCCAGGTGGGTTTTGTCCTGACACATGCTTCAATGATATCAGAATTCAATCTCCTAATATATTTGTATTCCAGTGTCTACATTTTTCATTTACAAGTTTTATTTTTCTTTGTTATTTCTTTCTATAACCATCTTTTATTTTTCTTTGTTATTTTTATTCCATAATTTTTGTTCTTTTTAGTAGAAGTTGTGTTTGTGTCACATTTGTTTAAAAATCATATTAAACTATTCCAGAGACCAAGTTAATTCCACCTAACCGTCAATTCACGATCTACTGTCTGATTTTCTTGGATTTCTTTGTAAACATCACACCTATCCGTAAGTTTTGGAATTTGAGTTTAGAAGCTCATTTTAAAGCATTTGGAAGCTTCTAGTGTTTTTCTTTTCTCTCTCTCACCCAGGCCTTCCTGAGTAAGCTCATTGCCGTCTGTCAGCGGTATGGATCAAAAGCCAACTCTTGGGGTAGAATCTTGGAATTCCTGCCCCAAGGTGATTGTGAGACTTCTGTGGGCCCATTTACAGAGCAATTAGTAAACCTGGCTCAATTTCTGGTCATGATATGCCTCATCTCTACAGAAAGAGCTTTTAGGAAGCTAAAACATCTTCATCTCCAAGTAGAAGTCATCTAAAGTTCTATTATTTTTTCAGCCTCACTTTTTTGTTTTGTTTTGGAGACAGGGTCTCACTTTGCAGTTCATGCAGGCCCTGAACTCACTATGTAGTCTAGGCTAGCCTTGAACTCATAGCAATCCTCCTGCCTCTGCCTCCTGAGTTCTGGGATTATAGGCATGAGTCACCACACCAGGCTTCACCCTTACTTTTAAAAAGGAAGAAGTTTCCAAACTCCAACATTGAACCCAATTTCTCATGGGGCAATATCCACTTCCTTTGTCTCCCAGAGACTGAAATTCTGGTCAGTACTTCCTGCTCACTGATTTTTCTGTAAACTGTGCAACTTCAACTTACTCACTGAGACATTTGACATTTGTGTACCGTTATTATTTAAGAGAAGTTTGGGGAGTGATAGCACATGCCTGTTTTCCTGGCTCTTTGGGAGGCTGAGGCAGGAGGATCACAAGTTTGAACCCAGGGTGGGCTACTTAACAACTCAGTAAGACTTTTCCTCAAAAATGGGTGGATGGAAAGTACAAGGCTGGGGGTATAGCTTGGTGTGAAGGCCTCAGAGTCAATCATGGTACTAAAAAGATTGCCAGGCGTGGTGGCTCATGTCTGTAACCCCAGCACTTGGGAGGCAGAGGCAGGAGGATTGCTGAGTTTGAGACTTGCCTGGGATACATAGTGAGCTCAGGGGCAGCCTGAATTACAAAGGGAGTCTCTGTCAAAAAGAGGGGAGG
>PVIC010028996.1:0-22845 GCA_004025085.1 Thryonomys swinderianus
TTAAAGCGGTCTCAACAAATTCTTTCAAAATAGTAAAGAATATAATTGAAAAGGATAAAGAAGATACTCTTGTGCTAAGTTTCACAGTGAGCTTTTTCAAATGCTGTGTCTTATTTGAGCTTCCTCTTTTTTCAAAGTATTCTTTGGTTAACATTCATTAACCATACCCCGCTGATAGCAAGAAATAAATTTACTAGGAGCTGGCTTGGAGGGAATTTATCTGAGCTAACATTGACTTGCACTAATGATGCAAAGGCTTATCTTCTTCTAACTCTCTTGCTTATTAAAAACATGTTACCACATAAGATGCGTATTAACATACTCTTCAAATCCTTTGCACGCTGTATTGAGTTTCAAAGAACATCTCAAGTATTAGTTCCATAACCGAATATTTGAAAGTGTGAGAAAATGAGAGATTTTATTTTAATATCTGTGTCTGCATATATTCAGTATATATATATATATATATATATATATATATATATATACACACACATACACACACATCCACAGGTTTTTGCACAAATATCGTAGAAACATGCATAACATTAAATCTGCTCAACTCAACATCCAAGTCATTTTCCTCAGACCTGATATCAATAACCTTATACTGGATAAGCTAAATCACACGAGAAAAAAACTATTTTAAAAGTTGTTTCAGTAATCATCTATGATTTTTTAGCTTAGCTGATTGCACACTATTTATTAATTATATTTGAGAAATATCAGTCCCACACACTTTGCAGATCTTGTTCAGATTTTTAGTCATTAAAATTTCTTTGTCTATATCCCAACTTTCTTAATTTGTATCTATATAATAATTTCCTCAGCTGATCTCCTCTTGTTGAAGATTCAGGTGAGTGTATTTTATCTCATTCTAAGTCCTAAACTATATCCCACTTACTCTGTCCTCTTCCTCCATAGTATTCATTGTCGTTTACCAGTTAGTTTTTTCCTGTTCTATTATAACTCACTCGAGGTTCTAGCCCATAAAAGAACACTCCTTTGACTTGGGATCTCTCCTTTTCATCGCAAGCACCTGCCTTGACTTCACTTTCCACTGGATGTTTGTAGGTGTAGAATCTACCTCAACACTAGTGGCAAGGGTACCTGGTGACCTCTTTGGTAACCTTAGTGGAACTGTTGTTTATTTATCTCATCTGATCTTTCTGTTGACTTTAATTCCTTCTGTATTAGGGGTAGTTGAATTTTTTCTATCACTCTTTTAGGGTTTATCTCCTTAAATTAAGCCTCATTCTTTGCCTTTCTCTTAAATGTTACTATCTTTGATAACTGAACTTTAAAAGCTTGTTGTGGTGGTAAATGCCTTGGAATCCTAGTCTTCTGGGAGACAGAGGCAGGAGGATTACAAATTCAAACACAGCCTGAGCAACATCACATTTCAGTGAGGCCCTGCCTCAAAAATTTAAAAAATAATAGAAGCCCTGGGGTTGCAGTTTGGTGTGAAGGTTTTGGGTTCAAACACTAGTGACACATGTACACACACACAAACACTATTTAAATCATAGAAATTTTGAGATTTTAGTACTACCCTAGAATAACCACTAATCTCTTTTCCTAATTCATATATTCAAATTGATTGTGGCATAATTTGCCAAATATCTGCACTATATTTCTCCAAGGCATTCCTAGAGTGTTATTTCTCAAATTCGGCTGAGCATATATTCTCTCATCTGTTCTTCAGCACTGTTTTTGGTGACACTAGTTCCCAAACCCAAACTTGGGTGTCGAAAGATCTCTCCTTTCTTTTTCTCCTCATCCAACTGATAAAGTCTGGGTGATCACTTTCCCTTCCCTAATGTTACGTCAAATCTTCACAGTATTTCCTTACATGGTAACTTAATGTTTTAATTGAACCTACTAATTAAGCATTCTTTCACAGCCTCTTGCTTCTGGTTCTGCCTTCCCTTTTCATGAAATTATTTCTATTGGTCTTCAGTTGATTCCCATAAAATTCAAATCTTAGCTTGGTTCTCTTGCATACAACCGTCCATGGCTTACAGGGTAAAGCCAAGTTCCCTCAGCCAGTTTACAAAACCCTTCCTGGCGTGGTAACTCTCTGAATCTCTTGCCTCATCTCCTTTAATCTTAATTTATATTTTAATAGATGTGTATACCTCCATCCTGTATAGGTAACTCTTTCAGAAATAGTCACACAGGCGTGCATGTATAGACTTTCTCTCCTTGAAAAGCTTCTAAGTCGCCTTGCATCAGTAGTCTGCAAAGCTTCTTTTTATGAGTACATAATCACGACCACGTTTGTGACGTTACTCTCCACCGAATGTGCTTCTTATTATTTGATTTAGACTGTCGACCCACCATGTATTTGCATGCATATTTCTTGGCCTACTTTATAGCACTAAGGTGGTTTCATGCAAAGAATATCATATGCTTTCCTTTTCCCAGTGCCCAGAGTGTGGGAACTCAAAATATATATAGTAAATAAACAAATGAGTGGGAATTTACCTTTTGTAAAGAAATGTTATGTGTTGGTAGGATGGAAAAGAGATGACAGTTAATAAAATTTTATGGCAAATTGCAGGCACATTATGAAGAACCTGAGTGCGCCCTTCTTTTCAATTAGCTTGTGGGCCAGCTCCTACTTTGGTTCTATAATACTGCCTGTAACTGAAATATCATAGAGTATTGTCTTTAAATCAAAATAAAATCCCCTGATGGTTTGTTTTCTTGAAAATGGACAATTTTCATTTCATTGAAAGATTAAATTCAACCATTTGGAATTCAAATGTTTTTTTTTTCTTTTTCTCTATGGATTGTTGCTTATTTATCTAAGTGGTCACAAAGATAGTTCTTCCCAGAAAAAATCTGACTTTAGTGGTGAATGTTTCAAGTACACTTTAGTAATGTGCTACAGGTGTATTCAGAATAATCCATGTCCCCTTTCTGACAAACTTGGACTCTCTCTCCCAATCCAAGATGAATTTTGATCAGAAGCCTTGGCTCTCTGGCGGGGAGTGTGGCTTACCTTCAAGGTTTCTGTATTCAAGTAGGTTGCATATGCTTTTGTAGGAACAAACCATTGTTTCAGGTAGTTGAAAAGTACTCTCTCATCTGAACTCATGTGGCTTAAAACTCCCTTAGAATCTGTGTGGTGTGGTATATGGTGTAGAAAAAACACGGTGGTCTATGATGCCTCCTAGGTCTTAAGAGCATTTGAAAAATGGTACACTCAGTGTACTCCTTGTCTTAGACATAAAATTCACAATGAAAAATAAGTAGTGAGGTTGTTTAAACCACGCTGAGGATATTTCGTATGGCTTCTCAACTGTCATGCCACAAATACTCCTTTTAAATTGGATTCATTACGGTATCAGTGGAACCAGTGGGAATGAACTGGTCAGAACTAGTTTCAAATCTAGCAAGAGGTAGATTTGAAAATGGAGAAGAAAAGATGACTATTAAAGAATTGTAATAATTGAAATCTTTCTTTAGAATAAGCAATAATGATCAAATATCTCCATTATAGGAACAAAGGCCTCCAGAGGTACAAAACTACATATCAAATTTCATGTATTGTAGTTTCATTAGATAGAGTACCACTAGCTTCTAAAACATCAGTGCTTACAAGAATTTTTACATTGAAATTATTCAAGAAAGCTCAAATATTATCCCTCATATAATTTTACACTAGGCTTCTAATAGCAAATGACCATGATTTGAAAAGATAGGTTTTCTTAGTCTGTCACAATGGCATATAATCAGGGTATAAGGAAATACGCACCAGGAGTCTGATGTTCTTTTGAAAATGTATGAGATTTCACCTGTCAGTTACATAGAAAACAGAAGTTACAGAAAATATATATATGTCATCTCTAAAAGTCAAAAATAAACCTCCTGACTAATAAAAAAATCAAATTACAAAGAAGATGAAAGTTAAAAAGGATGAAAAACATATTCTTAAAGAAATCCTTCTGTTAAGTATATGGAGACAAGTCTAATTTTTGGATTGCTAAGATCTCATTGTTTTCTTTGGCAGCTTACAAGAAGATATCCAGCCACATGGAGAAATGTGATAATTAAAAATTTAGTGACAACCTATATGTCATCGTTCTTTGGCATTTCTGTTTTCCACACCTGAAGAAATTCAAGCATGTATGGTTTCTGGCACATTCCCTTTTCTATCATGAGAAAAAAAATTGAGTTTATTGTTTTTCTCCCTACACATACACAAGACACAATAATGCCACTGAATATACAAATAATGTTGCATATTTTAAAACCTAAATTGAAAATGTTACGTTTTTCAAAAGAAATTTCTTTTAATGGAGCTAACATTCTAAATGCTATGTATCACCTCACTAGGTGACATTGGCTCTCACAAACTGGAAGCTTTGTAATTTTGGATAGTGAATCCTTTAAGTTGTGACATTTCAATATCTGATCTTCCAGTAGTTTTTCTTCCAGGCCCACGACCACTTTCTAGACAGTCAACCTGTGAAGGAGATGCCGCACATATTCTCATGGCAGCTACTGTCCCTTCACCATGGAGAAGATGTCAAAGCACACAGCCCACAGTGCCGCCTCCAGGGAAGATACTTGCTTCACTATTTCTTGAAATCATCCCTGAGCATGACTATCAGGCAGCTCCCATCCAGTCCTACCTATGACCTGCACAGTGAGGCACAAACAGTGCACTTTCCTCCTCCATCACCACAACAGGAGTCCTGGCTCTCTGCCCCTCCTCGCTCACAGGTGACAACTAGCTAGGTGTAGACATCCTGGGTGGCCTGGGCACTCTGTGCTCCTTGCTTCTGCCCTTTGAATGTGTCCATGTACACAATTCCTGCTTAAAGACATGCAATTTTTTAATCTTAGATGAAATGCTGTTTTTTTTTCTTTTGCACAAGTTTATATGTCTTTATAATAGGGAGAGTATGATGCAACCCAGGTCCTGATGGCAGCTCTGGAGCCTTGTGCACTGGGGGAGTCATGAGTCATCTGTTCTTAACTACAAGAGTTGAATAATGGACCAAAAGTTGTTTAAAAACTTCACAAAGATCTGAGGATGATGGGCTGGCTTTTTGACAGAATCCTAGAGTACATCCTTTGGATTTTCTCACAGGATGTTGACAAATATATACTCGATACAGTCTAAATGTGATCACAGCTAACATTATAAGGCACGATGGACCTGATGACCCTGAAGCACAGCTCATCACTGCTGCTGAGCCCATTGTGTCCAGGTCCCCAACAAATCCACAGTTTTCTGTGTCATCCAGTATTGCAGACTGGATCAGTAGCCCTAGGTATGTGATGGGCAGCCTCCACAACTCAAGAGCTACATTTACTTCCTTATGGCCAAGAATTACTATATACTAGCCCCTAATAAACTGACCAGAATGGCAGGTCAGTGATCTTCATGGTGTTTCTTTTACGTTCCTTGGAGCATACATAGCATGCATCAAGCTCTAATGATTGAGATTTTGCCACCTCCTCCTCATCTTGACCTCACAGGGCGATGTCATTGTTTTATGATCAGTGTGACATCCTGTGAGGCATCCATTACAGTGATGCAGATCCCTTCAGAATACATCACGTTGGGTGCAGGAGAGTCAACATAGCATCGATGAAGACCTGAAGTGTCCCTATAAAGTGTCCCAGCACTCAGTTCAGAATAGCTGCATTGCATAGACATGTGAGCTTACCCTTTTGCTCTGACAATAACCCTCCACCCATCACTGTAGCTGTAACTGGTACCCTCATCTGATTGGTTTTCACCAGTCTTTTGGAGAGCGATCAGTGCCCTGAGTGTCTAGAAAGTGGGATGGGGAGGGCTAAAGAAGAAACAGATGACAAAGTCTTGTGGAATTTCAAAGTTTATGGAGAGCTGGGAGGTCAGTGTCTCAGACTGGGTGAAGACAAAGACTCTCCAAGCTAGCTAATATTTATTGGGTGCACACAATAATTGGAGGGAGCATCTGGTGACTTGAGGGAATTGGTGATTCTATGTAGATGAGGATCTTAGGCCAATGAGGATATTAAGTTGATGAAAGTAGTAAAGAGAGCATTTTTACAAGAACAGGTGGGATGAATTAAGCTGATAAGGAATTTTTCCCTCCCCAGGTGAATCTTTTCTCTTTCATTATTACTACTGGGATCTCAAAGAACCAGGATGTCTTCAGCTGATTTAATCTTCCCCTTGAGAACCACAGCAGCATGGGATCACTGAGGCCTCGGCTGTGACCTGAGGTCAAACAGAGTTATATTTACATATGCTGCAATGGCTTGTGGGTAAGGTGGCAGTGAGCATTATGTAGTTATAGTCATTCTTTAATCATGTAGAATGGCTCCTGTCTGTGGTTCACAGCCACTTCTGTAGTCCATGCATACATTAATTATATGACAAAGACTATCATTCATCCATATTTCTGGCTGTTACTGACCAAATATTTGCCATCCGTCTTCCCCCACCTCCAAAATTCCAATACTAATTTTATTTACTTTCTTGGATGTCATTTTCTAAGTTTCCCATTTGGTGTGTCCCAAAACTGTCCACAAAAGCCAAGTACCCAGAGCAAAAATTATCCCAATGACCAAATATGTCAGCTGAAGTATTATATGCAGGGACTAGGGAAATGACAGCTGAGAGAGAACATGTACCAAGAGACGTAAGTGTAAGCTGGCACTCAGCCAGGACTCCGTGCGCTGCCTGCCCATAATCCTCCATCCTGAGAGTAGAAACACAATGACACTTTGACTCTCTAGCTAGCAATGCCATCTCATGCCTTATGTTCATTCATCTTCCAAATGTACGAGTGTAACTTTCCTCAAAGTATCTCAGTAAATGGCTTTAGGTTCCTTTAGGTCCTTTTGAGCAAGGTCTGCAAGAATCAATAACAGTTTATGTACTGGAATGTTACAAGTCCTTCATATTAGGAACCCAGCAACCAGTTCAGTCAGTAGATTTCAAGTTTAAGAATTAGTTTAGGATTAGTATCTAACCAAAGAATTTTTCCAGGGGACCACTTTTAGTTTAAAGTTCCATTCTTCCTTTTTTCTAGGTGCAAAAGTGAAGCAATACTGTTTTGCTGCTCTTCTCTTTTATTCTCAGATCATCCTTTGCTATGAACCATTTCCATGCTTCCTAGCATTCCATGCAATGCCTTTGTCCATTGCTTCTCCTTTCCCTACAGTAACTGTAGTTTTATGGCCTAATTTGTGGCCATAATTTGGAGTCCTGTCATCCTGATGGCCATTAAGGAGCTCAGTTCTGTGATCAACTATTCCTACCTAGTCCTTCTGTGCAGACAAAACAACTTTGTAGAATGCTGGGTGTCCTCTGACTAGCTCATGGGTCCTGCTGATCTCTCCTCTAACATGTCATAGTATTTTATTTTTAGCTTGTATTTTCATTATTGTTACTATTGCATTACTTTATATGTTATAACATATTGACATCCCACAGCTACCTTATTCCTTATTCTACTCTGTGAGGGAAACTCATTTATTTTCATACACTCAGAACAGGCTGTTGTATAATAAAGGAATGAAAAAATGTTGATTGTTAAAAGAAACAAACATATATATATATATATATATATATATATATATATGGAATGAGGGCTGTAGGGAGGGTAGAGGAATGGGAAAAATGAGAATCAAGATGTGTCATGGTCTAGGTACAACTTCACAATGTTGTATGTGATCATAAAGTATATATAAAATATACCAATAAAATTAAGTAAAATTTAAAAAATAAAAAAATAGGCTATTCTTTTTCCTAGTCTTCCAAAAGATATTTCAGTGAGAAATTATCCCATCCTCCCTTGACCTTGCCTTGGTATTTCATCCACAGAAAGTGTTGCAAGGTGAGTGAATCCTATTTTGTCCTTCTTATCATTGATTCTTCTACTTAAGCTCTGATCTCAGGAATAGACAGACTCCTGACTTTTGTACATGGTAGCTGTTTCTTACAACTTTTTTGGTGTAAAGTCTTCTTTCCTTGTTGTCTGATTGTTGATCTGACTTCTGTGATAGGAGCTGTAGATGGCTGCCAAGAAAGCTCCTCTCCTGCTGGTGGACTGAGGGGAAGGAAGTTCCCTCGCTGTTACCCACGTGATGGGCTCACTCTTACGGGACAAGTTCCATGGAGCCCCAAAAAACATCTTAGGTCTGAAAAATACCTTTGAGTCAAAATGGGCAATAATGGCTGTATCACCCCATTTCTTTGGAATAAAATATAAGAATATATATATTAACCAGAGCTCCAGGTTCTACACTGCAGATCTTTGACTAAACAATTAAAATGCCTCTGTGACCCTGTGACCTTCAGTATGCTGCTTAGCTAAGACTGTTCTTCCTTTTCAAGAGATAAAGGCCTCTGGTTAATCTAACAAAAAGCCCTGAGACTCTTACTTCAATCCTTTAATTCCTGGTTCTCAGGCGCTCATTTTCCCTCTGAAACCCATAAAGACATCTTGACAATAATCAGCCAGTCTCACACGCTTGGTGGATTCAATGCCTTTCTGTGTTTGAAATATGTGGATTATCTTACTTTCAAGAGCTTTCTTCTCAACTGAGTCATTTTTCAACTTTAGTGAACCACTTGTCATCTGTGATACCAACTCCTTCCGTGAACTGTGCCTCACATATCGTTCTGATGGTTTCCAGTTGTCTATCAGATAATCTCTCATACATTTTATTTACTAAACTTAGTATATCTTAATAAGAAGACCTCATTCTAGTTTGCCTGGGACACTCCTGGTTCAACCCATGCATCTTACTTACTTATCTCTCATTTCTCAGACAAAACACCCAACACTCCACATCAGAGGGGAAGAGGTTCATATGGATTAGAGTTCATGGAAATCCCTAAAGGGTTGGCTCTAAGGCAGTGTGGCACAGGACAGAGAGGTATTACAGAGGAGAAACAATATGGTGCACACAAGGTAGCAAAAGCAACAAGGGGCCCTTAACAGCATCTTCCTTCCCCTTTTATTCAGACTACCTGGATTAGGATGGTTTCAATCTAATCACTCGCCTGTAGTGACTTGGTCTTCACACACACTTAATCCCAGTATCACACATTACAGATTCAGCCACCTCTGAAGAGAGCTCCACCTCATCCACACAAGGCTTTAGGGGAACATCTAAACACAAGCCATAGCACCACGGTTCCGACATTATTCCTCCTGATGTTCTCTGTTTCTGAAGAGTTTCTACATTTGCATGATAAATTTACAGTCATCTTGATTAAAATAAATGCGCTATCCTCTACACTTTATTCTTGCCATATATATATAGACTCTCAGCCATGCTGGTAATAATGCTATAATGTATTGAACATTCTACTCTACACTTAATTCAAAAGTCTTCACTTCCCTGTTTCCAAAATGAGGGAACTGAGTCTCATAAAGTTTAAATGATTTTACAGATACTAGCTGGTAAAACACATGAACAAAACATAAAACAAGCCTGTTTTTACGGGTTTTATATGATGATGATTTCAGTTGATCTCTCTTGCTACAGAAAATAGTTCCTTTTCTCTCACTAATTTCTCTGGGTCTCAGATCCTCCACTTATATGAGGAAGTTGACTATATAATTTCAAATGTTTTCTATCTAAACTTCTATCACTTAAAATAAGAAGCTATCTTTCTATCCAGATTTTCAAAGCAACTTTGAATTTTATTAAACAGGAGTAACATGCTAACTTCTCTAATTCTTATGTTTCAACTATTATCCATGTATGTAATCTCATACATAGACACAGTCTTCAAATGTCTCACTTCATTCTCAAAACGTAATTGTAATGTGATTTTATAAGTGTAATCAACATTTGCATTGTAACTAATCAAATAAAGGTCCCTCACAATTCAGTCTTGGTGCGTAGCAACATGGTTGTTTTCCTTGTCAGAACTCCGATCTTAGAAACGATTTTCTTATCATTTACTATTAACATGGTTCCAAAACTGTTCTTATTTTCAATCACCACTAATAAATCCAAACTCACCAGATACTTTGTTTAAAAATCTTTTCCATGAAGGCTGGTAGTGCAGGTCACATCAAGCTGAGAAGCTTGAAAACCAACAGAGCCCATTGTGTAAGTCTTACGACGGTACCATTGAACTGGTTTAGGAGCTGCCTGGGGTCAGTCACACCCCTTCCGGGTGGGTTTGGGTGTGTCAGGGAAGAGTGAATCTAAGGTTTCTATCTGATCCTTGGCTCCTTCTTCATTCCCTCCCACTCTGGTCCCAGGCCAACAAGAAATAAGCAGCCTTTCTCTGACAGCTCTACAGCTATAGTTTCTCTCCCTTGGAAGCAGAACACAATGATCCAAAATGTATGAAACTATGAGCCGCAGAAACTTGTCCTCCTTTTAGTAGTAGGCATCAGTGGTAGAAAAACTGACAAGACAGTTTTGCCATGTAAATAGGAAGAAAATAAAACTCCAAGTAAAAGAGTCATATGGGGGGAAAAAAGAACAAATTCTCCCTTCTTCTACACTTTATTCTACTAGGACTTTAACTAACTGAATAAAGCATCCCCACATTGTAGAGGACCAACTGATTTTACTGGGTTCAATAATGCAACTGCCAATTTCTAAAAGTGGCTAAACACACACATAAGTATATCTTTCCTCAAGAATTGTTTTTAGACTTCTCAATACTCATTTTATGGCTTATCATTTTTCTATTATTCATCTCAGTATATAAATGATAAATTATTTTCATTTTATCTCTGAACTGCTTCTATTTTCTCTATTTTTCTTTTATGTCATTCCATTACAGATTTCATGTGTATACCCCCTTCCCAGCTTTCCTCAAATTGAAGAGTCTTAATTTTTCACAAAATTTATGACCGAGTCCTTAAACAGAAGGTTAGAATTATTTTACGATCTTTAAGCTTTTATGTAATCATCTGTTGTCAATATCTTTTAAGTGAAATGTAGAAAAAAGGAACCATATCTTCTTAATTGTTTTTTTCTCCAAAATATGCCTAAAATTTTATGTATCTATTTAAGTCAAATATGAATATTTTAGGTAAGTGTGCTCAACATACAAATACAAATAATCTTTATACTTTCACTCATTAATACATGATCTCTATTGTATGTGGGGAATCACTGTTAGTTTCTTCATAATAAGGATGTAGAAAATTCTAATTGAGAGATGGGAAATCTATTATTTATTTCTTCATTTTACGGCAAGAATATCGCACAAAAAGGTTTTGCTATATTCTTTTCATTCTCCAGGATTGAGATCGAAGATAAATCCTCACAAGAGAATTTTTCCATTAATGTAATCATTTCAAAATTGTCAGTGCAGATTTCATTGCCAAGTTTGATTTTTCTCATCTCTTTGGATAAAATTCATGAGCATTTTCATAGGATGTATGATGTATGATGGAAAGAAGGTGAGGAAATAAAAAAGATTTTTCAATATGAGGGCGAGTGGTTTGAAGCATACATAAATCTTTATAAACTGTTATCCCTTGAGCCAAGTGTAGGTTATGAAAATATCAACTCCTATGTAGGTAAAAGATTTCATAAAATCCAATCTTATAAAATTCAGCAAACCATTATTTCTATCTTTCCTAAATTACATGAAAATCTTATACAATAGACTGGTTGAAACAATCCAGGTAGCAGTAATTTTTTCATTGCCAGTCTGTTGTGAATTTTGTACTGTGGTATTAGTTTACTGATTTTACTTGGTTCATTAAAGTATAGGTGAGCCCTAAAAACTTACAGTTTCATTGTAGTACTGTGTGTTAGACTAAGACTTTCTTGTAAAACCACTGGATTGGTCTCTATGATTGCACACCTGAAGTGCTATGATCCATTGTGTCTTCTCTATTAAAAGAAGTTAAACAATGTTTATAGTATACATGTCTAGTATGAATGCACTTACCACATTAAAACCTATATTTGCAGTTCAGGTAGAAGTCTGGTGAAACCCGCAAATGTTATTTAAGATAACTGCAGAACAATCAAAATTGGCTTCTAAAATACCAGTGTCTGTAGGGCTCATTAGCAGTATAGCTATGAAGGGAGGGAAAAGGACAATTCACAGACTCATACTGTGAAAGCCCAAGCAGTATTACTTAAGCAAGAAGTATCGTGACACTGAGTTTATCAATACTGATTCTGACACTTCATGACGAGCTATAGACAGTTGTGTGCAACAGCTACAGTCTCTTCTGAGAGAAGGAAGAGACCAGGAATAGCGAATTATGTACATAAATAACGTCCCTGGCTTCTCCTACTCTACTGAAATACACATTCTCCAGGAAAAACGTTAAAATTACAAAAAAAAAGCATTCATCCAATTTCTACTATTCCTTGCATTTTAATTTTGCAGACTGGTAACTTTTGGATACTGGTCTTTTATGAGGGCTTGCTTTATCAGGGGCATGAGGTAAACACATTTCTTTCTCAGTGCTAACTGGCCATTTTCTGTTCACTTGACTATTTCAAGGTTATCAGAACAGGGTAGCACAGTTCCCCAAAGAGGTGGAAGGATCAGTTTATTCCATGGGATGGTCCATCTCAGAAGCAGTAATAGAGTATGTGATCAAATGCTGACATTTCTGGAGTCAGTTTTACCCAAGCAAATCTGAATTTACTATAATGGAAATAATTATATTCAGGGTCCAGAGTGTTAACCATTACACAGTGGGAGCCAGAAAAAAATAATTATATTCAGCTACTCTTTTATCAGTTTGTTTATATCATTAACAAAAATATTTACTAAAACATATATTTTATTTAGCCTAGTTAGGATTGCTATGTTCAGAATGTGATTATACATAATTACTATTAATGATCATCTCTAATTAGAATGCACAGGATGTTACAAATTTTATACTTCGTTTTTTAGTGACCTGTTAGTGTGAGAAGATTTTAGGTCAATCATCCATTCTCACACACATAAAGCAAATTTAAATAAATCTTAAGATAAAAACATTTTATCCTTAATAATACAGTCTCTAGGGCCAGAGATTTAGCTCAGTGGTTCTGGTGCCTGCCTCGCAAGCGCAAGGTCCTGAGTTCAATCCCCCATAACCACATACAGTGCCAGGCGTGGTGACTCATGCCTGTATTCAAAGCAGTCGGGAGGCAGAGGCAGAAGGATTGCTGAGTTTGAGGTTTGCCTGGGCTACATAGTGAGCTCAGGGCCAGCCTGAACTACAAAGCAAGACCCTGTTTCAAAAAAAAAAAAAAATACAGTGTTTTCAAATAATTTGAGTAGTAGTACTCATTTCACTCTCATTCATCCATTTTCACACGTAGAAATTTTCTTACAAAAATGCAAAACTAAAATTAGACAGTATGTGGTGGGAGGGAGAGTTTTAATTTAGATCTAATACGTGTAACACTGGTTCTACACACCCTCAGCTACCAACTTCACTTACAGAATTTCAGTTCAGAGATTTTCAGAACTGGCAAATTAGCAGGATTAGGTGGACAGAGACTTGCCCGTGGCCATGAACCGAGAGAGGCTGCAGCGGAAGGCGGAAGCTGGGAAGCCCCTGGGAAGGAGCAAGGCGGAGGGGCACTGGGGGGATGTGGAAACTTCACTTGGCACTCCAGGGTGTGCGAGTCAAACAGAGTTCCCAAATGTGAAACTCTCTGGCAGACTGAGTTTTATTTTTAAACATTTTACAACTCTCGGATAAAACTTCAACCACTGAACTCACATGTGGATTTAAAAAAAAATCATAAAACATATTACCTCGTATTTGTTCAAAGCTTGATGCTATCCAGAAAGGCTAATGAGAAACAAAGAGCTAGGTAATCCAAGAAAACACATTTGCTTTTGACAAACAGTGAACACCATTTGGGTTCCGCATGTACATGGAAAGCAGTGTTCTCCCTAAGTAAGCAAGGTTGTGGAATTCCCTGAATAAAAACTGGGGTAGAAAAAGGAACAGATTCCAAAAAAATAAAAAATTTAAAAGAAAAAAACGATTTCCATGAGCAATTGTAGCTATAAATGTCCAATCTATTTGAATGAATATGCTAGTCTTCCTTTCCCCCCCCCATCCTAATAATCTGGTTTCTCCATTACACAAACAAAAATACTTTCAAATGAACTGAACCATTACTCTCATGGAAATATACTCTTCAGATTTCTCTCTTATGTAACTCAGCTGAATATAGAACTATGTTTTAAACTATAATCTTCTTATAAGATCCTTTCATTTTATGTTTTAAAAATTATTAATTTCAATGATTACTCATTTTTCATTGTTCATATTAATAATTTCTATTTATTTCTCATAGTGAAAATTTTACTTTCAAAATGTACTAGTTCTAGTAAGGTAAAATTTATTAAAATAATTTTCAGTATTTAAAACTAGATCTATGGTAATCAGTGAAGAAATTGTATTGACTGTCAAAGAGAAAAATATGAAGCTCACAATGTCTAGAAATTTTAGAGAAATTTGATCTTAACCTATTTGGTTTTTATTCAGAATTTCATTTCAACACCTACATTTGGCCTTCAGAATTGAAATTATCACAGCTAATAGAGCTAGCACGAACACATATTTCTGCAAGTATTGGTCTTATTCTCAGAGGTCATATGTCACAAGAAACTGAATGTTTTTAACCAAAAGAATTACAATACCTATAAAGCAAAGTATAGAAACATTTTCCAGTAGCTACTGGAAAATAGTTATTAATTCATTATTAATAATAACATTGTTATTAATTGGGGTGAAATCCTTATCATCTGAAGGATTTTACCCAAGACTCTGTTAAAACTTCAGTTCACTCAAGCATGGATAAAATAACTACAATTAACTTTTGGTACAATCTGTTTAGTTTATTTTTACCTTTTCAAAATTATGTCCTAACTTACTTTTAGCTCTAAACTCTCTTATTTCCCCACCCCCTCCCCTTTTCTTCCTCTCCCTGCCCCGCTTTGATTTGAAAAATCAACTTTCATTTCAAAACCAGCCCTCTGCTCTATAGATCTTATCATGCCCCTTAGAGGTAGCTATATCCTTTCCTGGTTTAGCTGTTGTTTCTTTTTTATTATCAACTGGCATTAAATATACTTTTCATCATAACCTCTCTCATAAAACCCTTGCTTTCCCAATCAGTGACATAGATTTCTGAACTTAGGACATTACTAGAGTCACTCTCTGACTTTCACGATTGGACTTTCAGCACTATGAAATAATTAATTAATCTTTCATCCACAAATTAACTGGGAAACACAGAAAGAGCTGATACTTCCGCAATATTCTGGAGATCTCTGTAGCATGAAAGATAAAAGCATCAGTTTCAAAGCTTTATATTGCTGCATAACAAAAGCTGATTCAGAGGCTATCTATGAATGTTAATATCCATAATTATGGTATTTAGGGATTACAATTAGATATTTAAGTTTCTACAAAACTAATCAGAAACATGAGAGTCATAAAATGATTATATTAAGACTTTTAATTTGAATCTTCATTGGTACATTATATATACACATCATGATCACGCTCAACGCGAGAATTTGTACCAGTAGATGACATGACTTAATTCTCACTTTTTCCCTTCCCCTACCCACGCTGCAACCCCTCACCTCTATATACATAAGCTTTTTTCTTTTTTTAACCATCTCATTTTTTTCCCTCATTACTTACCCCTAAATCTCATTTCCCTTTGAATATTTACCATTTCACAATATCTATCATGCATTCTAGAACTCATTCACATCTTCAGTTCCTCATACCAGAGAAAAGATATGGTATCTACACATCTGTGACCTATTTATTTCACTTATGTTTTTAAGGTATATCCATTTGAGTGCAAACGACTCAAACTTATCATTTTTTATGGCAGAGTAATGGAATGATACAGTGAACTGAGGTCTCTATGTTCTGCTCTAAACTCTGCATTCTTCCGGTTGTGAGCTAGTTGACTGTTTTAAGCTTCACTCCAAATTGTTGTGCAGAACACCCATAAACAGCTCCAGGCAGCCCAGTGCATGAGTTTGGACTGGAAATGCCCCCAAAGGCCTTGTGTGAAGGGCTCAGCCCTAGTTTGATGCTATTAACAAGAGGTGGACACTTTAAGCAGTTAGGTCTCTGGAAAGCTCTTCTGGTCACCAGCCATGTGCTCTCGAAAAGATACTGAAATCCCAGCCCCTTCTTCATTCTCCCTTCTGCTTCTCAGCCAGCACAAGGTGCACTGTTTTGCTGCAGCTCACCCTCCCTTTGCCTCGCCACGGGCCAAAAGCACCCAGCCCAACCAACCATGCACTGCGGACTCTGAAAGCATGATCCAGACAGACCTTTCTTCTTTATAAAGTAGCAAGCTCAGGCATTTCTTACACTAACAGGTGACAACCACATCTAGTGTACTACCGCGGATTCCTTTCTGAATATTTCCAGGATCTAGAGTGGACTCACATTTCTCACAGAGGTGCTCAGGCTACGGAGCCAGTGGGCCATTGGGATGGTGTAGCGCACGCCTTGACCATTCCCCCGGGCACACGCGAGATGTGATTGTTGCGCCTAATACCCTCTTCCCACCACAATGAGTGCTTTTGGAAGAGAGATTTCCTACACGTTAGTCTCCCAAATTGTGAGGAACTGAGAAGGAGATGACCTTAAGGCTGTTTAAGTCTCTTGTCATTGAAGGAATGGGTTTTATCCCCTGCGAAGGCCAATTAAATTGCTTTGCATGATCTCGGCTCTACAGACTGCATTACGGAAATTTCTCCATAATGACAATTCTCCCCAGGCACCTTTGCAAAAGATCTACCTGCTGTTATTACTGCTGCCAGGACAGACTCAGAAGAAAAACCTTTGGAATTATGGGTGAGCATGCTACCCAAGGCGAGACGTTGCAGTGTGGAGGCTATTCCATTTTCGAGTGGACTCTTGCACTCTTGCGTTCAAAAGTGTTAAACTTTCATTATAATTATTATCCCTTAGAGGGATAGTTCAGTGGAAGAGCCGCTGTCATGATGGAAAGAAGAACCACATTTTAAGTTGCATTTTTCTCTTGATCCCATCACACATGCTCAGTAGACTGATCATATTGTAATTTTTTATGGGTAAATTCCTTTGGATAGAGTAGTTTCATGCTGATCCAATTTGCTCCCAAAAATTTTTACGTAAACCAGTCCTGCTCTCTTCTTTACTTTTATTGTTGATAATTTTTGTTTATTAAGTTCTTTCTATATCATCAATTTTTACAGCAAGCTGTATTCTTCTAGTACTTGGAGCTACTAAAGTGTTTTACTTTTTTCTGCCATAATCCTTCATACAAGGGATATAAAAGAAACATGGATTAATGGGAATAAAACCGCTATAGAGAATCACAGATGTAGTTGCATTTTAAATTATTCTATCTAGCTGTATTTCATTTTGAAATATGAAAATCCAAATAAATGCATGAATAAGACAATGTATCCTTTGTACTTTGGATGTCCACTATATGGACAGCAAAATTAATTGGATTCATTCTGTTTCCTATCCGAAAGGCAGAAGCATGCTGCCAGTGGAATACGCTAACTTTGTAAAGGCAACACTCCCCACACACGTACCATGGAGACGCAATAGTCTATTAGGTTTGAGCAAGTCTTAGAACAAGCAAATACTTTGTAGTGTGTCTTGGCTACAGCTCAACCCTGAGCCTGACCACAGTGTCTGGCAGACTCTCCGGAGTGGGTGAGGCTGACTCAGCATGAGAAGAAGTACGCGTAGTATTTACAGAGCACCCACAAGACATGCACGATGCAGGGTTTTGGCCTTTGTATTCAAAACCGTGTCATCTCTACCAGGCCATGGTATACCTTTCAATAAACAGCTGGGGTGACATCGGGCCCTGGTAGAAACACAAAGCTGTCCATGGGGAAGCAATGGAGCCTATATCCATAAATGCTCTGAAGAAGCTGGTTTTCCTCAGACCCGCACAATCATAAAGTGAGTCAGAGCCAACAGCAGCATCCACTGGAAGCTGGAGATGGGACATGGGGAGATGTCTAAGTAGGACAAGAGAAAACGAGTGTTCCAAAGAGCAGGTCATGATTTCCCACAGCAGCTCCCCTGAGATGCTCTTTGCCTACCACTCAAAAGCACCAGAAATGGAAAATGCAAATGATTCAACAGCATGTTTTCCTGTTCAGCTGCCGATATCCTAAATTTTCTCCCTATCAGTAACAGGTACCAAATCAAACCCACAGCACTGTCTTATTTCCAGTGGGTACGAGTTATCCCCCCGGTTCTCCATCTATCCTAGGGTTTCTATGCTTTTACAAACATACAGCCAGGACTTGACGTCAGGGGCTGACGGAAACCTGACCCAGACATGCGGAGACCCCAAGCCACAGGGCAGCAGCTCTCCACTGGGCTCCTTCCCCTATGCTGCTGTAACATCGGCGACCTTGGTCAGAATGTGAACACCAGAGCAACGCAAGGCCCACTCCTCCATGTCTGTTCCACCCTCTTACACCTCGTCCTCCAAATCCTGGTTGTCCTGAACTCAGGTTTTCATCTCTATGTATTCGTAACTTCAGTGTTCTGCTAGCGTTTCTGTTGCTTACTTGTAATTTTTTTTTCTTTTTTTTCTTTATTCTTGTACAGCGCTAAATGTTGGCCCATGTTCTAAGGAAAAAGAAGTTTACAGAACACTTTCTTTTTTCTCTACAATTGTTGGTCTCTTTAGTCCTGGCTGCCTACAAAGATTACAAATTCCTTCAAACGGAATTTCTCTGGTACTTTCTGATTCCCAAAGCCTGACATAAGGTCAAACAAAACAATATATGCATTCCTCCTCTCAGAAATATACTGACTTGGTTTACCAGTTCAAATAAATCCCACGAGAAAAATTTCAGTGCTCAATTCAAATTCTAGGATACATTAGGTAAGGAGATGATAGCAAGAGATAATCAAGGGACATATGGATAAACACAGCAGAGGATCTTACCAGGAATTCAAAGCTCTCTAACATAATGTATCCCTGTTTTCTTTATCAGGAATGATACCAGTTTTGACTATAACTGAGTAACAGACAAACCAAAGTATCCAAATCAATTTTTTTTCAGGAAATTACCATTAGACAAGGTTTACTTTTCTTTGGCAAAATGGGAATTAGCAAAAGAGAAATGTGCAGAGAACCTGTGTGAAGATATCACTTAAGATGCAAATGGAGATTGAAATCTGGAAACTAATTTCCTTAGAATTATCTGTACCCACTTGCTTAGTATGTCTGACCTCCCAAGGGTGACTCGTACTCCAGTTTGACTGCTAAGGCTGTGAAGATATTTTGTGTCTTTTGTTTCTATTTAAATTGTTTTGAGCAGTTTGTATAATTAATCCAATTGATTGGGAGAAACTCTTGACTATAACATGCTACCATCAGGTATTATTTTTCATCTAAACCTTAAAGGAAGTGAACGATATGTTCAGATATCTTTAAGATGCCTTTAGAGTTTAGAACAACATAGGAAAAACTTTTATTTATTTAAACAAAAGTGTATTAGACATTAATATTAGTACCCTCTTACCAAATACACAACAAAATCAAAAAGAAAGAGAGAGAAAAGAGAATTTCCACTGTCTTTTTCTATTTTGTGTATCTCATTGGTATATTTAACGTGGTATATCTGATAGACCAGTTTATGGACATATAGAACAAGACACAACTTAATCACCATCCAGATTTGATAAATTATGAGATGTATTTCATGTCATAGGGCAAAGGAAAAATCTTCGTCATTTACATGGTCAGCAGCATCATAAAATGGTGATTTGAATATTATATTACTCCACAGACCAAGCAGTTAGAATTTCAAATGCAGAGCAAATAGCCATTTCATATTTATTCTTTTAAAGTTCCCCCAAAGAAAGCATTTCACTAGACTACGTAAAACAGAGAAGATCTCTCTGAGGAAATCGTCCAGTTTGACTCACAACACAAAGAAAACACCGTAGATGAATGAGCTCCTTGGGATAGGACTCGTGAACTGTTTCTGAAGTCCGGTCAGATCTGTGGAGCAGCTCCTGACCATGCCACTGCACAGCCCAGAGAACATAAGAGACAGGAAATGTTAAGAGGCCATGACAAGTGGAGTCACAAGTATATGATGTTAAAGCCAAGAGCATTTTTGTTTTGTTTTGTTTGAGATGAGGTCTCGCTTTGTAGTTCAGGCTGGCCCTGAGCTCACTATGGTGCCCAGGCAAGCCTCGAACTCAGCAATCCTCCTGCCTCTGCCTCCCGAGTGCTGGGATCACAGGCGTGAGTCACCATGCCCAGCATTGTATGTGGTTACCGGGATCCAGGATGGAACTCAGGGCCTTGTGCTTGTGAGGCAAGCACTGGAACCACTGAGCTAATCTCCAGCAATATATATATATATATATATATATATTTTTTTTTTTTTTTAACCAGGAATGTTTTCTGTGCAATAAAAAATAATAATAGCAATGTTTGCAAGGCCTTTATAATGAAGTGGAATTTTTTAAAGAGGCTGTCTGGCTCTTGTTTTAACAAGGAGATTTTACTGGCATTCAAGGAATAGAAGGGAAAAGCATTTGCCCAACCAGGTTTTGGGTGTATTGAACCCTATTTCTATCTTGCTGACTAGTTGCGGTGTGGCTTTGAATTATTCATGTCTAGATCGCACTCTATTTTTATTTCTTTTTTTTTTTTTCAGGAAGCAGACTTGGTAAAGGAGCCTGTCCTATTCCATTGCTGATTCTCCTCCTTCCCTCTCCCCACCTGACAAGCACCTATCTAATTGAAATGCGTAGTGAACTTTGCCTCTCCAAGGAAAGAAATGAAGGAAAACAGTTTACAGTTCATTTTATTTCACTTTAACTGCGTAAAATCAAAATTAAATCCTCCTGAAGTTTGAATAAGGGAAGAAGTCAAATTACATTTCTCAAGCAACATATATCGCAGACGTACGTATAGCAAGAAATAGATTACTATTTTCTAAAATAAACGTTCTTTGTAATAGCTCCGTTTGCTTAGCGCCCCAGGTGAGTAGATAAAAGAGCAAAGCACTCAGCAGAAAACACTAATAAAATTGTCTGAGGCGCGCAGCCATTTTGAGAAGACACACACTTTCTCATTGTTTATAACATCGAGATTGAAAAGTTGGTACAAATGTACTAAACCTATTGCCAAGTGGTGCAGGTTGCTGGACTCGGCCGTTCTGTTCGGAGCTGGTTCCCTCCTAAGAGGACGCAGCTCTCCTGTGCAACTAGCTTCTCCGCGCAGAGCTCCTCTTCACTGTCCGACTAGTCTCTTTCCTACTGTGTCTATTTTGGTTCACGGCACCGTAAGAATCCCGGTGTTGAGGGCTCAGCACTTGGTATCATTTTTATCTCTCTCTTTCATAACGCGAATGGAATCAGAAATCCCCGCCGGATAGGCCATTCCCGTGACTTTCTTACAGAGAAAAATCATCTTCACTTCTCTCGGTTTAGTTTAGAGGTTTTCATTTCACCTTTCGTATGAGACACTATGGCTTCCCAGCAAAATCAGACCCGCCACCTCTTTGACACACAAACTTTTTTAATGTATTTCACAGTTTTATTTATATGACCTTCTTAAAAGTCACGTTACAAATATTATGACATCACATATATATTTGTAAACCAATAACCATAAAATAAAAATTTATAAATTCTCAAGAATGTGATTTTACAATCAGAATAATTTTAACAGTTTTATTTGTTTTTTAAATTGAATGCTTTATTGTTACATTTTATATGCAGTTCACAATCACACTCAACATTGGGGAATTTGTACCACTGTATGACAGAAGTTAATTCTCACTTTTACCCGTATCCTTACTCACCCCACCCCCACCTTTTATGCTATTTCTTTTTCTTTCCAAGTCATATGTATTCTTTCCCCTCATTGCGTTCCCCCACCACATTCCCTTTGAATATTTCCTATTTCACAAAATCTATCATACATTCTAATACTCATTTATATCTACAGGTTCTCAGACCAAAGAAAAGATACGGTATTTACAAATCTGGGATCTATTTATTTCACTTATTAGCGTGTCCTCAAGGTGTGTCCATTTGCACATTCTGCCAATAAAAGTCTTGTGTGTCAGAAACAACTCCCGACACCTACACTGTTACTGGTGGACAGCCACGTTCCTTTGCGTCTCACCCAGGGATGCTTTCGTTCTGCAACAATACAGTGGAGCCGTGGTGGGAAAAGCCACGGGGCTGACATAGCCCATCGTATTTAGTAAGTGGCCGTTTATAGAAAACATTTGTCATTCTCCAACCCAGAGCATTGTCATAAATATTTTAACTAATACCTTCACCTCTAAAATTAAACCTCACATTGTGCACATCAACTGAATCTTTTTAGGACATGTACACTTATAATACTCTCTTCCTTCAAGCGTTAAACTCAGTACAACAGAAACTCATCACTGTGTACCCGACACAGCATCCCACCGTGAGCCTCGGGCACTGGTGTAAACTTGGTCACCGGAGTACGTACGACCTTCTTAGACCCATGTGGAACATCCATCTTCCATCTGCAGAAACAGCATCGGGTTATGAGCTTGTTTCAGAAAATATCTAGGTCAGGACTCCCTCTGCAATTTATCCCGCCATACGGGAACCCGCACGCTTCCCTCCAAGGACTTTTCTTAATCTTCTCTTCGCTCCAGATATTTGTCCACATGCTCTGAAAAGTATCACACTAGGAGGAAGAGAAGTCTGTGCTGCTCCTCTCTCACCTCCTGTTGGGTTTAGTTTGGTTCCTTGCAATAGTTCAATTATTTAACAGCCATCTGTTTTGCAGTTTAGTATACTCTCGGCACCAGGCCAGTAAAACAGGACATGGAGAAGAAATGCAGCCACTCTCTGGAAGGAG
>PVIC010028997.1:0-22838 GCA_004025085.1 Thryonomys swinderianus
CCGGAACCACTGAGCTAATCCTCTGGCCCGAGGCAAATTCCTAATAACCTCCCAACAGTGATTATGACAAGTTACTCAACAACTCCTCAGTGAATGTCTGATCAGTCCTAACATTAGAAAGACTATTCTCCTGAGGTCTTCTAACACCAGAGAACCAAATCCTAATACTCTGAAAAACCTCTGAAGAACGTCTCCCCTCCAAAATTAAACTTCTTAAGCATCTGGAAGACAGGAGATCTGAATAAGTCCCATTAATCACCTTACATTTTCTCACTTCAAAATTATTGGCCTAGAACCACTTTCCCACATGCTGCCAGCCTCATACTCTGTCTCACATAGAAAACAAGATGCATATTCAAAAACAAAATATCCTCTTGTAACATGAGAAACTGAGCCCTTCTTATTTACTGCTCTGTCTTCGAAGACCTCCAGTCCCCTCGCAAAGCCAAGGATTCCAGGGGCGAAGGTGCACAGGGCTCCAGGGCCTCCAGAGTCCCGCATCACACTCCCAGCTCCCAGCTCCACAGGCACTGCCTGGATGTGCACTGTGGGCATGGATGTGCGGTGCAGGATGGAAGACGCCACATGTCCGCGGGATGCTTTCAACAAGCCGCTGTTGGATGGAATCAAACCACCTTTCACTCAAGGGCATCACCTGTCCTTTATGGTCTCATTTTACAGACACTAAATTTTAACTGAAAACTGTGAAAAGTCAAGAACTACTGAAGTGGAAACAGGAAGGGGCTGTCTGCAGCCACTCAAGCTGTCCCTAATACCCAGCAAACACGGCTGGGCTGGGAGGTCATGCTCACCTGTGGGCTGGAACCACCCCGGAGAGCAGAACAAATCGCTCTGCTTTAACCTTTAACCACAGCCCTCCTGATGTGAGGGGCCCCTCTCCAGGGAGGCTCATGGGCCAGGCACAGGAGGGCACAGCTACACCCCAGCTCCCCTCCTCGTTGGCCTTCCCAGTACGCCAGCAGCACCTCCCTCTGCTTCTAGGGCCAGCCCCCACTCTCAGGGCCAACTGTGGGGTCCTGCTTTTATTCCCCTACTCCCTGAAGAGACCTACTTCAGTAAGTTAGCTCCTTACCTCAGAGTGGCAACTCCCATCCCCCCGCCAGGGCCTCTGGCAGGCGTCTCAGACAACTGACTTTCCTTCTACCCTACAGCATCCTCTTCAGTGCTCCCTCAACACTTGGGATGCACATCAGTTAAGACACCCCATTCGGGTCTCTGAGCTTGCGTGTACGGTGAAAGGCCAGCTTCTCTCTCCACTGTCAGTGGTAGCCAAGGCCATGCTGGATCCTCCCAAAGAAGAAGCCAATAGTCACTCAGACACTGAGCACATGCCCAGGGCCAGCTTTCCAGCAATTCACACAAGGATAGGACACCAACTCTGCTGTGCCATTTAGAGATGCTCAGGTTGTGCTCCTGCGTCCCAGCAGTGTCCACAGGCTCGTGACAACATGGAGCCTCTGAAGATGTGGGCTCTGGACCCTGGCAGTGACCGTGGGCCCGTGACACTGCCAAGAGGCTTCCTGGACACACCTTCCTGGCAGTACAAGAGCCACTGTCTTTTGTTCTTTTCTTGCAGATGTTGTTGTGGGTGGATCACGAAGGCCCAGGGAGGTCCTGACTGGCCTCTGATGAATTCATTTCCTCAGCTTACCTCCACCGCAGAAGAGTTGTAACTAACCAGAAGTCCACTGGGAGCTTTCTGGAGATAATCTGTTTTGTGGCAAGAGCACAGTCACTGAAGAAAAGATCATCTCTGCCTCTCTGCATCCTGCCTTGAAAGTCAACTAGAGCCACAGCAGCCTGGCAATTACATGAAGCAAAAATGTTGTGGTTGAAAGACTAAAATGCTTAAGTAGGTATTTCAAAAAGCCAGAAAGGGCCCCAAACTCACCCAGGAAAGATCAGAGAACTACCTCCAGGCTTTCTGTTAAAAAAATTTAATGAAATGTCTTTTTGCCTAAAGTATCCCAATTGATATAACAAATGAACAAAACCAGAAAGCTTCAGGGTTTCTTTTTGACAAAACCAAACACCTTTATGAAACAATATGTACTAGATTTTATAGGGAAAAGGAGGCAAGACTCATACTTTACAAAGTAAATTCAGCGCGCCTGTGTAGAGTAGAAAGCAATTCTCAGTAAGTGAAGGCTCAGAAAGCCTTTTAGTTACATGATGAGCCTCATACAAAATTAAAAGCTCTATTCTAAAATAAAATAAAGTAAAATAAAACACCCAACTTGTACATTAAACAGTAGGAAACACTAAACTATGTCAGTAATACAGTTTAATAGACTTGTGTAAATATTATGCAAATTAAAAATTCTTTAAAGAAGATAATCATATTTTAATACTTAACAACAATCTGTGTCTAATCCCAAATAATATCAACAAAACCAGAAAGTGGGTGGGAGAAAGTAAAAGCATATTAATTCTTCATTTAAAAATATGCACTGTTTTATTCTTGGCATCAAACCAATACTTCTCCAATTATCCTTTGTTTTTGTTTAATTTTTATAAAGAAAAAACTGCAACTGATTGACTCAAAAGCAGAATATAAATTTTCTTAATCGAATGAAGAGAAAACCCCAAATAACAAGACTAATCAAGTAAACCAAATACACTGTCTATATGGCAGAAGTGAAATGAAAGAAAAAACAAGAAAGTCTGAACAAAGCAGAATGATGAAAGTTAGATGTCAGATTAAACATGCAAATGGCTAAGAGTTTATTAAACTTCAAACCACTAGGTTGGCTTAAAAGTCAAAATACAGGCTGGGGATTTATCTCAGTGGTTCGGGCGTCTGCCTTGCAAATGCAAGGTCCTGAATTTGATCCTCGGTACCACATACCACAATGCTGGGTGTGATGGCTCAAGTCTGTAATCCCAGCACTTGGGATGCAGAGAGAGGTAGGAGGATTGCTGAGTTCAAGGCTCACCTGGGCTACATAATGGACTCAGGGCCAGCCTGAACTACAAAGCAAAACCCTGTGTCTAAATAAATGAATACGTACATACATACAAGCATTCAGTTCCTTGAAAAACAAAGTTCTGTGGTGTGTCCCTGATGCTCATGTGTTCAACCCAACAATAACCAGTATGGACAGTCAGGAACAAGTCAGCCAGCAAGGAGTTCAGCCCTCTCTTCTCCCATCTGCACCCACCTGCTCCTTTCCCACTGTCCACTGTGAGGTGAGCAGCACGAGGGTCTCACCAGAGGCCAGTTGAATGCTGGCACCATGTCCTTAGACATTCAGTCCCCAGAACTTTCCTCCAGATGCCCCTCTTTATAACATATCCAGTTTTGGGTAATCTGTTACAGCAACAGAAAACAGACTAAGATACAAGCCCAAAATAAATGCCACTCCCCAAAATGAATATTAGATAAAAGCATACTGAGAATAAAGGGGAATATTAATAAGCATTATACTAAATAAAATTTGAGGTTAAAAAAAGACAATGTTGGGCTGGAGATTTAGCTCAGTGGTTCTGGTGGCCTGCCTCGCAAGCACAAGGTCCTGAGTTTGATCCCGGTAACCACATACAATGCTGGGCGTGGTGACTCACGCCCACCAGCAATCAATACCACATACCACAATGCTGGGCGTGGTGGCTCACGCCTGTCATCCCAGCACTTGGGAGGCAGAGACAGGAGGATTGCTGAGTTCAAGGCTTGCCTGGGCTACATAGTGAGCTCAGGGCCAGCCTGAACTACAAAGCGAGACCCTGTCTCAAAAAAAAACCAAACAAAACAAAACAAAAAAAGACAATGTTAAAGATAATGGGGTAATTTTATGTTAATAAAGATATATGAAAATATATCAAGCCCATGAAAACATACCAACTAGTGCTGGACATTTAGCTCACTCATTCCGGTGCCTGCCTAGCAAGCACAGGTGCTGAGTTCCATCCCTGGTAACCACATACAACAATACTGGCCGTGGTGGCTCAAGCCTGTCAACCCAATGCAGGAGGCAGAGGCAGGAGGACTGCTGAGTTCGAGGCTTGCCTGGGCCACATAATGAGCTCAGGGCCAGCCTGAACTACAAAGCAAGAGCCTGTCTGAAAAAAGAAAGAAAGAGAGAGAGAGACAGAGAGAGAAAGATATGAGGTGGGGAGAAGGAAGGAAGGAAGGAAGGAAGGAAGGAAGGAAGGAAGGAAGGAAGGAAGGAGGAAGGAAGGAAATGTACCAACTACATTCCAAATCACACTATTAAAATAGATCAAGCAGATGTTCTCAGAACTATGCAGAAACCCAAAACAGTATAGGGGAATGGTCATCTGTTAAGTGCAGCAACAACCAAGAAATTTTAAACATGATTAGTCAGGCTGGTTTAACAGGAATATTTTGGACTTGAAATTATTTTAGCTATTAGTAGCCTGTAAACCACATCTAATCTAACATGTGCAGAACAGGGGTGTGTAGGTGTGGTAGTGGGAGGCTGGGCTGTTCCACCTGGTTAGACAGGGACAGGGTGCAACCTCTCTGATTCTTGGTCTCTTAGCTACAGAACCACAGTAACAAGGGAACATACCTGCCTCCTAGGCTGTGGTGGGAATTCAGAGAGAGATGCATGGGAAGTACTCAGCAAAGTGCCCAGCATAAAGGCCTCAATGAAAGAGAGCTGAAGACAACACTACAGTGCCACCAATATCAGCCACAAATGAAATTCTCCATGTACAGGAGAGAGTAAAATTATAAAGTTGGGACATCTGACTCCATGGTGAGACAGAAAGGAAAACAATGACTTACATTTAACAGATATAAAGAAAAAAAATCAATTTTGTGCCTTTTAAACTCTTTGCTAAGAGACACTGTATTAAAAAGAAAAACAAAAGCAGAATTCCAGAAGAGTGGGAAATAATGACATTTTGGTCATTTAAAGGTAGGTTTAAAAATAACCCAAATGAAAGATTACATTTTGTAACACACAGGACTCACCAGGTCTGCACCTGGAATCGAATCAGACCTGAACACCAAATACTCAGCTCTTGTGAGGAAGGGAATTCAGGGGAAAGGGAGAAACACTAAGGCATAGGCACATGTGGACACGTAAGAGGGAGACGTGAGGATGCATACAGATGTCAGATGTGCACACAGCGAAGACAAGGGTGGGGGGGCTGCTGCCCTCTCCCACTGTCAGCAAACGTTCACTTCGGGCCTGGTGCTCAGGATGACAGGGAAAGGGGAGGGGGACGAGCACACCACTGCTGCACAACGAGAGACAGTAATAAAGACTTGTCACTAATAAAGACCTAAACGCATATACATATGATACTTGAGGAAAACATAAATTATCAAAGTTATTCAATTAAGACAGAAAACCTTACTATATGGCAATATTCACAGAAAGATTACTTTGACTAAAATAAAAATAGCTCTAGTTTTAGACACCTTTCACAGGTGGATTTTAGGAAGCAACTAATTCTTTAGCAAATAAAATGCACAATCATAAGGTCAAAGCCTAATAAAGGAAGTGGGAAGAGGAGGAGACAGGCAGGCTGGTGAGCGATCATGTTACAATGATGGGTTTTAGTTCAAAACTTGACATAAAACAACAGCCAAACTCGGCTAACATTGAGAACAAATCCTGGTACATTTCCAGAACCAAACACATTGCCATGTCCAATCTTCCAAATCTGGGAGCACAGAGAACATTTAAAAATATTCATCCCAAGCTGGCCAGTGTACACTGATGCGCTGCATGGACAGAAGCAGGAGGGTACGAAGTTGTCTGAGCACAACTACCCTGAAAGCGTGTCCTGTGTTTACTGACAGAAGCAGATGATGGGGACAGCAAGTCTGATGCCACCTTGTTCACAAAAACTCACATGTCCAACAATCAGAGGATGCGAGAAACCAATCAGGAAGGACAGTCACTACTTTTAACTTTTTTGCTGCAGTTTCCTTTATTTATATATGTGTGTGTGTGTGTGGTGTGTGCATGCGTGCACATATCTACTTTTAAAGTGATGTTTAAAACAATGGTTTAAAAAATCGGGTATATTGTAATCTGTGATCTATTGATTTCACTGGAATAAATATGATACAGAAAGAAAATAAAAGAGCATATATAAAGGGGGTGAGGAGGTGTGGGTGGGTAGGGATATGGGTAAAAATGAGAATTAACTTGTGTCATATACTGGTACAAATTCCCCAATGTTATACATGATTTTGAGATGTATATAAATTTTACCAATAAAGAATTCAATTTATAAAAAAAATTGGGTATATTGTAAAGAAAGAAGTTCTGAGGGGAGCCACCAAGCAGTTTTTCCACTTGAGATGGAATAGACCTGTGTTCAAGATTTTCACATGAGTCTGCCTAAAGATGGCCCACCAGCACTGTGCTGGTGGGGTCCCCCAGCTCACCCTGACCTCCTCTATCTTGGCTGGTGCTATGCAAGCCCAAGCATGAACTGAACCAAAGAACTGCTGCACAGCTGAGCATAAGAAGTGCCCTAGCTGACAACCTGTGCGTTGGCCTCCAGGGGCTCCCTGATCAACTGAGGCCCTTAACACAGGAGCCAGCAGTGACAGCAGGTGTCACCTTGAGGGCAATCAGACCCAGAGGCTTTCCATGATGAACATGAAGCTTCAAACCCAACTGCTATGTTCAGACTGAGATACTTCCCTCTGTATGGACTCGAATTTCCACAGATGTGGATTTTCTCCCTTTTTGTTTGCTGCTGGTTGGTAAAGGATTCAATGTAGTTAAGCTAGTTGTTATTCTAAGGGTTTGTATTTTCAATTCTACAGATGGGACTGGGGGTGCTGGGCACTCAGGGTTCTACCACAGTCACTATTTCTGCATGTGGACAGATGGTCCTGGCTCACCAGTGACATGCTGCTTCCTTTGAGTTCATCAGAAAAGCCACAAGTGACTGCTGAAGCTACAGCACCAAGCAAGATATCAGCCTAAATGACCAAAGAAGTTGAAACCATTATATTATTTTGATCATTTCCTGAAATATCAGAGGTCCTGCCCCTTAAAAAGTACACTGCAGGGGCCGGAGGGTTAGCTCAGTGGTTCCGGCGCCTGCCTCGCAAGCCCAAGGACCTGAGTTCGATCCCCGGTAACCACATATAATGCTGGGCATGGAGACACGCCCACCAACAATCAACACCGTATACCACAATGCCGGACGTGGTGGCTCACGCCTGTCATCCCAGCACTCGGGAGGCAGAGACAGGAGGATTGCTGAGTTCGTGGCGGCTTGCCTGGGCACCATAGTGAGCTCAGGGCCAGCCTGAACTACAACGCGAGACCCTGTCTCAAAAAGCAAAAAAAAAAAAAAGCACACTGTACCTTCAGTTCACTCACAGGGACAGTGAGGTGATAGTTTTAGTGGATAGCAATGAGCAGTTTTCCACAATGAAGGGCTAACCCTCACTTGAGCCCATTTTTCTTGCTTTAATTATCTTCTGAAACAAGTAGGACCTCTGTGTGTAGTCAAAACTTTCCAATAAGGCACGCACACCGAGGGCTAACAGAATACAGTACCTTCTGCACAGCTGATTTCACAAACCAACAGTCATAGTTAACTTTCAGTGCTTCTCTAGCTGACTGCAGATTACAAACCAGACAAATCCATTCTGTGTGAGGTCAATAAACTTCCCTCAGAGAAGGCTGATGCAGCTATTTTTGGGGGAAGAATTTTAGTTTGAGACCAAATATGTTCTAAAACCTCATATTTTAAAATCAGTGGTAAAGGAAATGGCAAAAACAGGGAAACTCTAATGATTCAGTCATTCTAAACCTGGCAGCAATCGGTTCTTTTACAGAGTAGTGCTCATTATTAAGGGATTTAATGAAACAAATGGAAAGGACTGGTGTTTGGCTCACAGGAGAAGAAAGAAAACAGAGATCATGTGTTTCTCCATGAAAGTTTACTTGACTTTACTTATATAAACAATTTCACAGTAAACCATCTCAAGCCTTCACCAGCAGAGAGAATGAAATTCTACAAATTCCCTGGATTGTTTGATTCTGCACTTAACTTTCCTATCTGATGCACTTCCTGGAAAGAGATCTGGTCCTAGACAGGCTGCAACTGGGAGCTGTCAACCCTTAGTGCCCACCCTGGAGGCAGCATGGGGTCTCCTGGGTCTTGTCTCTCATTAGCACTGAGGAAGACATTGGAGGAAAACAAAAATGACTGTACTCAAGTCACTTCGGGACCAGATGGGCCTGCCCTTCCCTGCTGGTCAAGAGCTGACCCTCCCACTCAGCCACTGGCCACAGTAAGAGAACACCACAGGTAAGAAGGCTTCAACAGAGGATTCCCACAACAGGCAGGGTCATCCCTCTCTTTTCTTCTCAGGAGGACATCTGTCTTGGTGCATTAAGACCTAACTAAGCCAAAATCCCCTTAGGAAGGGTGTTTCCAGATATGGTCACACTGGAGGGCTAGGGCTTCTGTATATGAATTGGGCCCACACAATGTTTACAGACACTTGTACTTCCAAAGGCTCTACTGCCCAGAGAGGAACTTCAGGTGGCTTGTAAGGGGCTTAATTTCCAAGCACCAGGCCAGGGATTTAGCTCAGTGGCACAGCACCATCCTGACAAGGTCAAGGTCCGGAGTTCAATCCCTAGACTGCCCCCCACCCCAAATCTGTGTTCCACAGAGGGCTGGCTGGTGGGGAAGGCAAGTTCCACCAAGCTCAGTAAAGAGGCAGCAACTCCATCCTTGTGTTTATACTCAGCAGGGAGAAAGGGGTCATGTAGATGAAGCAGCAGGCTGGGAGTACTGCCAGTGCTAGGGACAAGACATCTCTTCAGTGTGCAGTACCATCAGTGTCACACAGGACACTCAGCACTACTGGCCCCCACCGGTGACACCAGGAGCCTCTATGGGTCCTGACAGCCCTAGAGTCCCCCAATCTTTTACTTACTCTGGGCTGAGGAGCACTGGATAAGAAACTCTCTGTGGCTCCCATTGACTGTGGCTCCACAGCACTGCAAAATTGCACCTCTACCTCTGAGTAGAGTCTGGGTTCGAGAGTATCCATAGAGCAGAGCAGATTTCCCCAGAGCATCAGTCATTGCTGTAAGCCCTGGGCTAAACACCTGATGATGGAACACTGGGCCCATGGGTTTCTCATGTCCTTCAATGTCCATTTCCTTGAGGATGACATCCAGGTTCATGGTTCTAAATACCACCTGTGTGCTGAACATTCCCAAATACATTTTCCACTAAGTCCTTTTTCCTGAGCACCAGACACAGTCCATCCCCAAAACACAAGGGCTCCTGCACCAAGACATGCAGATGTGTCCAAACTCTACCCCGTAAGGCTTCAGCCTGCACCTCTCCCAGCCTCCCAGTGTCAGTCCTGAGATGTCACATCTTTCCCACCCCAGCCAGGCCCTGGCCCCTCCAGCCCTCCCGGCCTGCTGTTCCGATTCCACCGTGGGCACAGAACTGGCTCTCCTCCAAGGCCATTTCCATCACTTTGTGCATGGACAATGCCGAAAGCATCCCAACAGGGAGACAGAGGACAAGTGCTCAGAAAGACACTTTCAGAATTCCCCTTGATTTAATTTCTTTCTAGGTCTTGGTAATTTACTTGGAACTTCAATCAACATAAAGCAAGGTGGACAAAAATTTCCCCCTTCTTGGGGTGAGAAACTGTGCTTACAGCACTGAGACAGACCACCTCCTCCCTAGCACCTGCAAGGACTTGACAGTCCTAAATTTATACACAGCTTCCTGCTTTCATGTACATATCCTTCTTAGCATATATTTATATACTTTTAAAGAGAAAACAAAACAGACTGAATGCTCCTCAGCTCTGAATCCTGGTCCTCCCATCTGTCCCCAAGGTAACCAAAGGGTGTCTTTCCAGTTCTGGAAACAACACGGGCAGGTCCTATAGTTCCTCTGGGGTTCCAGTGAGCTCCACTCACCCTCTTGTCTCCCATGATCCTTGATGTCAACAACATATTGACACTGAACATGCAGCAGGCACTGTGCTGAGCAATCAGTCACTCAACAAGTACTGAGTTTCTGCATCTTGGAGGTGTTAAATAACATCCCTGGCTACAACATCACGCTATTCTGATGAAGAGGGAAAATAAGAAAATAAATGAACCAACAGTGTGCAGGTAGGGATGAGAATTGTGGAGAAAAGTGGGGGAGGGGGGTGTCTGGGTCAGAGGCCTTGCTGAGGCAGCTCCTTGTACACAGCGTTCAGTCCTCACAGGTTACATGCGCCGCTGCATCACTTTCTGGATGACAAAGGCCAAAGAAGTGCTGGAGGGTATGGGATTCAGCCTAGGCCTATGAGCCTCCGAAATTCTTGTTCCGAACCTCCACCTGCAGTGTTTTCACTTTATCACAGCTGAAGACTGAATCTACTGTGCAGGCCTTAGACCTACACAAATGGAGAGACTTCAGAGACAAGACCAAAAAAAATTTTTTTTTTTAATTTACTCTCTAAATTTCCATGCGTGGTTCAGATTCCCAAGAACTGAGAAGCCCAACTCAAAGGCACCTGTTTTCCTGGGAACTGGGTCAGTCTCCCACTTAAGAGCTGCTTTTGAGTCATCCTTCCAATCAGGATGTTGGGATGACACGGTTGGCTTACTGTCCGCACTTCTGGGCAGCCTCAGGGCTGGAGCCTAAGAAGGACAGCATGAGGAGAAGCCAGCCAGGCGCCCAGAGAGCCATCACGGCTCTCTGTTCCATGGTCTCTTTAATTTACTCTCCATTAGATACCCTGAAGGGATCCCAACTCTTCAACTGGCATTCAGTAACACAGCTGTCCTAGAATTTACTCTTCAAGGAGGTCATAGCTGCTACATTACAGGTACCAATTGACTCTGAATGGAATTTAATTTAGCCCAAACCCATAAGTGTGGAAGGCCTCCCAGCTGCTCCTAGCACACGCACAGAAGCACGGTGCAAAAGCTGGACTAAAATTAACCTACTGGGACACTTCTGCCAGGGGATGAGTATGCAAACATCTGCTTGGGCAGAATCCTACTCCAAGAACATGGTATATACAGTTTGGGGCACTTTATAAGGACTTGCAATGGAGGCAGCAGAGAAGCTAAGCACGGACAGCACATGACTCTCAGCTCAAAGGTGGAGCAGCAGCAGTGACAGCTGGGAGATACGCCAGCTCTGAAGCCAACAGTGACTGAAATGCATCGCACAGGGATGAAATTCCAAGTAGTCCACTTAAATGCCAGGTCAGATTTTGTACTAGATGTCCGAAACTCCTGGGTCACCAGTGTTCCCTCTCTGTAACATGAAGATAACCTTCACATCCACAGTTTGTTGTAAAGGTCCTGTGAGCAGGTTTCTGACAGTTGTGTGGCACAGGCCAAATGATAGTCCAAAAGGAAATGGAACATTCACCAGAGACATGGCATGTACCCATCTGAAGCTGCCCATATAGCTCCAGGCCTGAGAACCCACAGAGTCCTCAACCCCAGGCCAGCAGCCCTTATTTCAGGTGGACATCAATACAGTATTTAATGAAGCTGACTTTGACTAGAAGCACAGCATAAGGCGCTGGTGGTGAACCTTTTGCACATGTGCCACAGAAGGCTGTTTGTTATCACTGAAAGCTCTACAAGGTTCGCCAACACTGGCATAAGGTCTGAGTAAAACTGTCTATAAAAAGAAATCAGTGGATGACAGGAAATACTAAGTGAAGATAATCTTCTGGAGTAGATTTAGGGAAATGAAGAGATTCTTAATGTCATGTAAAATGTGTTTAATTATGATCACATCTGTTATATATTCTATTAAATCATAAAAACTTTTGTCTGGTCCCCAAGGACTGCGAAGCATGTTTCCTGAAGATGAGCTTCTGTGTAAACAGAACTGAACGTTATCCAAACAGAGATAACTGAAAAAGGGAAATGCAACAGGAGAGCCCCTGGTGGTAAGGGAATCCTCTTTGTTCTGACAAGGTAAAGCCTTGGCAGCCACTGGCATCAACTCACTGTCTTCTCTCTGTGCTGCTTTCTCTGCAGTTCCTGAAGCATATATCATGGAACAGACACCTGTGACAGCTATCTGGGTGCCCGGCTGGCTTCTACTCAGTGCTCTTTCCTATGCTCAGTTCCACCTCCAGCCTCCTGACTGGAAGGATAACTCGGAAGGCAACTCCAAGAGTGGGAGACTGGCCCAATTCCCAGGAAAACAGGTATCCTCAGAAAGGGCTCAGTTCTCGAGACTGAACCAAGTATGTCAACGGCTCTGTCAAGATTCTCACAGTGAGGCTCATGGTACAGGGTGGCAAGAACTCGCTCACCTTCCCAGGGATTGGGGGGTAAAACACTATAAAGTCTGGAAATGTCCTGACCAAAGCTGAGCTTGATAAACACCTGATTTCTTCTGTCCATCTCAATCTCCTACGTACAAAAGAAAGGGACACAAGAGAAGCCTTTCCTTCAGCACTGGGGAGAGGAGTGCTCATCACCCTCCTGGATCCTGGATTTCTGCTCCATTTAGCACCATCCCTGCCGGATGGGTAATTTCCTCTACAATCCCTGAACATTTCCAGCTTACACAGTCCCAATAACCAGCACTTCACACTTCTTCTTTCCAAGGCTGAGAACAATGGGAAATTCTGTATTTTGTGACTGGACCTTCAAAATAAGTGATCACCATAGAGGAGGCCAATAGCACCACATTTTCTTTCTGGCCAGCAGACCATGGTCTGTGAATCATGGCAGGCGAGTCTCACTGCACCATACCCTAGGGTCTTTCCCAGTCTGAGGACACTGTGAAAACACTTCAGTTTCCCAGGGCAATAGGAAGAGTCTAGCAACACAGTAGAAGCACGTTCACAGGCCTGCATCAAAGCTGGTGCTTGGCTGTACTCACTGCTCGTGCCGGGTATCAGGGATGGCTCTGTTCATGCGCAGCTTATCACTTTCCACCTGGTTGAACTTGTTGCGGGCATAGGGGTCCTGCCCAGAGCGAACCATTGTCCCCCCAACATAGGCTTCTTGGTTAAAGTCTGGCCATCGTACTTTCCCTGAAAAGAGTAGAGAAGACAAGTGGGACAAGGGAAAACAAGACAAAGGTGCTCAACTCAGAGACTCTAGTTAAGTGTCAATTTAAGAAATAATGGCTATAGCTTTTCCCCTTGGACGGCAATTTCATTGAACAAATCAGGTGACACCAGACCCTTCCAGCATCATGTCTGTGCAGCTGAGAGTGGGAATCTGAATATTTACAGTCTACATCAAGAAGGGCAAAGGTCTGGAGCTCAGACATCTGTCTAAAAGACTACAGGATCCAAAGATATAACATTAACTATGACAGCATTAATACTTCTAAAACAAGAGACGTTCCCTGTTTATCCCACTTTCCAGGGATTATAGTTAATGCCGAAAAGCATTCCTGGGAAGTGAAAAAGAATGTCTAAATTAACAATGAAGTATCCTATTATGCAATATCAGGTAACACATAAACAATGTTTAGACTGTTGGGGACCAGAACACACAGCCCCAGTGTGGACCTATTCAGGAGGCAGCATGCATAGGAAAGCCATTCTCTGATGCCCACAGGGGCTCTAGGATATGGCCAGCAGCTCGGAGTCCTGTCCTGGATACCCTGTCACCCAAAGGAGAGCCCCACAGGTTACAGGAAAGAGATCAGTTCAGATATCACTCCACCCAGATGAACCTTGGCTGGGGTTATCTGTTCTCTCCGGGCCTGTTCTCCTCCCTGGGAGTCACTTACTTTTCCTCCAACCTGCTCTCATACCCCATCCTGTTCCCCCCTATGAAAAGGCCATGTGAGGTCTCACTAGGTTCCTGCTATCACTTTTCATCGTTGGATGCCTCATGCACAGAATGCCTCTGTACCTTCCCCATGTTCCTCTAGCTCTTGTTGGCTAACGCCAGCAGACTCAACTATCTAACCTTACATGGGAAGGAAAGTTCTTCCTGACCCTGTAACACAAAATGATAACTCCCTCTGAGAACAGGACAGCAAAGCACCTCTTGGTAAGACTGCCTCAGGGTTACCTGCAGCTGTCAGCACTCCGGAACCCACAGAGAAAGTAAATGAAGTGGCTCTCAGAGGTGCCCAGCAAGCGCGGTTAGGACCCAGCTGTTTCTCACACATGGGTCTTTCCCTAGAGAGGACGTCCAAAGTAGCCTGCCTGTCCCCTGACTATGAGAAGGCTGATGAGCTGATAAGGCCAAGCACTAGGCTCTCTAGCACAGGATAGAGTGGGCTGGGCTACTCACAGGACCCGGGGAGCTGGGGCAGTGCTAGTGGCAGGTGGGCACTGAGAGAGAAGAGCACTGCTGAGAGGGTAAATCCAAACAGAAACAATCAAGTGGAGTGGAGAGGTAAACAGAGGCAAGATGCTCAAGAAAAGAAGGCAAGGAGAAAAATCCATGACCTAGTGTCAACCCCTTGTCTACCACTGTTCAGTAAGTGCCACCCACAGGACTTTCCACTAGATGTTACATTTCCTCCCATGTCAATCCATCAATCAAAAGAGGGTGTCTCACGAGGGTTGGTTTTTGTTGTTGTTGTTGGAGTTTAGGGTAGCCTTGAACTCATGGCACTCCTCCAGCCTCATCCTCCTGAGTGCTGGGATTACAGGCACATGCCACCACATCCAGGTTCCTGTGGTCTTTATGGCCTACTGTGTTCTAGTTCTGTGGATAAAACAAACTCAAAAGAAAGAAAAGGGCAGCCAGGCGTGGTGACTCACGCCTGTAATCCCAGCACTTGGGAGGCAGAGACAGGAGGATTGCTGAGTTCGAGGCTTGCCTGGGCTACATAGTGAGCTCAGGGCCAGCCTGAACTGCAAAGCGAGACCCTGGAAAGAAAGAAAGAAAAGAAAGAAAGAAAGAGAGAGAGAGAGAGAGAGAGAGAGAGAGAGAGAGAGAGAGAGAGAGAGAAAGAAAAGGGCAGGGGAGCAACAACTCTGCCCATATACAGCTCATACTTTCAAGTAGCCAAGAGGGTGATAAAGAAGTACAGCTGGATTGGTGCTGGCCCGTGCACAACATCTTGAGTTTGATTCCCAGCTCACCACCTGCCCAGGGAAAAAACCCACTAGGCAGTCTGAGGCTGCTCTCTATGTAAGATCTGTACCCTCTCTCAGGGTACTGTACAGACACCTAACAAAGGAGAGCGTGCCCACGCAGCCCTCTGCGAGGGTCCTGGGGCTGGGCATCGTCCTGTCCTCTCTGGAACCAGCAACAGCCACATGGGCAAGTGGGCAGAGGTGAAAGCTGAGAGTAGTCCAGACGCCAGTAGATGCAAGACAGCCTTCCCAGGGTGAGCCCTCCACACAGCTGAGGAGGCGCCATGCTCCTTTCGCACTGCACAGGAGGAAGCTGAAGTTCTGTTGCTTGTCATTTAGTCAAGACCAAAGAATTACATCTCTGTCTCAGAGCTCATCTGTTTCTTGGTGTGATTATCCTGGGGTATCAGCCACTTCATCTCAGCTGGCTGCCACGGAAATGACACTGGAAATGACTCTTCAGTAAGAAGTGAGCTCCCTAACCCACAAGCCTGGCTATGGGCAGTGCTGTACCCTGGATAAATGCCCGCTACAGGAGCTGCCCAGAGCCAACTGTTTTGTTTATCTTTAATGAAGTGCTTCCACAACATTTTTTGGAAGCTTGTTACCAGGGAAAGGCAACTCTAAAAACACTTACTGAGATTTCACATGGTCAAAGCCTGTCTACTCTCTCCCTTTACGTTTCCATATTTTCAGGGAAGAGTAGAAAACACCACTGTGCCATGGAGCACAAGGGCCCCACTCCTCCCATCCATGCTTCCTGTGACATAAACCACACACAGGCTTGGATGTCTTCCCAGGTCTGTACCAGTGACCTGACAGGACTCTGGAGAGCCATTCAGATTTCAAGATTTGCTTAGCTGGAGAGCTAAACTGCTCAACAGGCCAGTTCTATTCCCTGTACCACAGAACTCGGAGTCAGAGAGAAGCAAGGTGTGCCCATGAGTTCTTATTCTCATCATTCCACATGCACCTACCCAACTCCATGTGTGGCATGGGCGGAGGGCAAGGCTAGGCACTCAGGTTAGGTAGGTCTGTGTGCAAGCAGAGCAGTAGATACAAGACAAGGAGAGCTTTGATCCTTTTCTGCCCATGTGTGTGCCCTGTACCTACAACTCTTCCCATGGGCAGGGCCAGCACAGGCCCAAGCCATCAGTGCACAGGAGGTGCTGACCATCTGCTGGGTGTCACACAAGATCCTGCAGGCACAACAGGGCAAATGCAGGCCACATTCTGAGGGTGGGACAGGGAGATGATGATGAGATGACTGTATTAGTATCACTAAACACAGAGCTCAGTCAGTGCCTTGAGGGTAAGAGATGCAATTGTATGGGTGGATCCCATAGAACCTTACTGTGTTAATTTTTGTCACTGCATCTGAATACCTGAGAAAGTCAACTTAGAGAAGGAAAAGTTCATTAGGCTCATGGGTTTGGAGGTTTCTGTTCATGGGCAGCTGGTCCACTACCTGTAGGTGAAGCAGATATCACGGTGGAAGCAAACAGAGGACAGAAGTTGCTCACTTCATGGCAGGTAGGAAGCAGAGAAAAAGGGAAAGAGCCAGAGAGGGAAAGCAGGGGCTGGGTACAAGATACAGTCCTCAAGTCATACCCCTATCAACCAGGCCCCATCTCCTATGTTTCTATCACCTCCAAATAATATCATTAAATCATAGTCTCATCAATTAATCTACTGGTTAAAATTAAGAGCAGTCATGACCTATGCACCTTTCAAAAGACTCACCTTTGAATATCTAAGGCTTAGGAGAACATTTTAGATCTAAACCACAACACTTATCTAGACCTGGGGACTGGGTATGTCCCTACAGAGTTCCGAACAATGCGTAAGAATGAATCAGGAATAGCCCATGGGACTCCAAGCTAGGCCCTTTGTGTTCAGCAGCCACATGTGATGAGACCCCCACCACAAATGTCATGTCCAGGAGCTTCTCCAGCATATTCTGGCAAGCCTGCCTTGCCATGATGAGTTGCCTCAGGGCACAGAACTGTGGCATTGGAGACAGACTGTAATTGGTATTTCTTTCCTAAAAGTCTAGTAGTAACCAGGTATGGTGGAACATATGTGTAATCCCAGCACTAAGGAAGCTGAGGCAGGTGGATCAATGCAAGTTCGTGCCAATCTAAGTTACACAGTGAATTCAAGAACAGCCTGAATTACATGGTGAAAGCCTGTCTCAATAAACCAAAAGAAAAAAGAAAAAAAAAAGGCAAACCTAGTGATATGGTATAGTCCCAGCAAATGTGTTTAACCATGACATAAAGGTATAAAGTACATCATGGACCAGGGTCACAGCACAAACATACACCATGACCCAGGAGGCTCACAATGCAGCAGCAGCAGTGGGCCTCACCACATGGACAGAATGAATAGTCTGCTTTTTATGTGAAGTTGATATAAAATTGGTTTCACAATCTAATAACAGGTCACAACCTATAATCTGAAAACCTATAATCTGAAAGAACTATCTCAAAGATTGGTTATTTCTGTGTTGCACCAGACTGTGGGGATGGAGCCTCCAGGACGCAGAAGTGGCAGGAGCACAGGCAGCAGAGTTCGCAGAGTGCATGCCCCAGCCGGGAGCAGTCCACACACCGGGAGGCAGCTGGATGTGCACAGAACTGCAAGTGCAAACAGCGCGCATCAGAGGATGGCAACGAGCGGTGACAGTCACCGCCACCTGCACTCCTGCCATTGCTTTATAATCTTCAGAAAGAGGTATGTACATTAAAGAGCTTTAGAAAATGTTTCAAAAGTAAAAATGGATGGATTAAGCAGAAATGGCCAATAGCAAATATTCAAAGATAAAAATTTTCCATGAGGTGGCAAGAACTAGCTTCATCACCAGAGCAGCAGGAAGTGTCCAGGCGCATGTCACCCCAAGATGGCTATATGAAGGGCGGGCTTCTGAACGTGGTTTTCAAGTATTCTTGTGCAGCTGGCTCCAGACAGACTCCAGCCATGGCCTTGGAGGAAAACGGGGGTCATTCAGCAGGCAGAACAAGCCACCTGCCTGTGACCCAGGCCCCCTAGGGCTGGTGTGAAAAGGCTGGAATATCACAGTCCCACAGCCCCGCAGTTCCCCACTGCTTCTCCCAAAACTATGGGAAGCCAGCCCAAGCCCAGCTTCAAGACTCCGCCCACAAGAGGCTCCCTCTCACCTTCTCCTGTGGCCAGGTTTCTCCATCCTGACCCATGGGACAGAGCTCCTCACATCACAAACCAGGTCTCCTCTGGGTAGCGGGGGCCCTACCTGCAGTGTCCTGGGCACCCTACCTGTCCTCTAACTTGTACAGAATGCTTTGCTGCTGATATCTCATCCTGGTCTAAGATGCCTAAGGCTGAGTATAAAAAAACCAACCCTAGTATTTCATAACACGGAGGCACAGAGCTTCACATGGAGCTTACAAATGTCACCCAAGACCTGCTACCTGAGAGTGAGGAGGAAACAGAGACAATCTATAACATGAAATGTGAGGGGGGCAGAGAAGGGTGAGGTGCCCTGTGTCAAGACATGGGACCTCTTCTCTGGCTCACCCAATTCTCCACTTCAAGGCAAAACCAATACATGCTTCAAGTATGTTCTCAGGTTCTCCCAACTTGGGCTTCCACCTCCTCCTGTACATCTTCCCTTTTCAGTTCAGAGATCAACATCTGGACAATACAGACAGCACTCTGCTGCCTCCCACGACCCAGCAGGCTGTGCGGCAGGTTTGCTGTGGGTGTTTTCTAGCCCTTACAGTTCACAGGCCTATTTCTATTCCTCTCAAACAGATAGTTGCAGGCTCAGGCTCAGGTGCCTACCAACCTCTACCTGTCTACCTGTCTTTGCACATGGTCCCAGATGGCCAGGACAGGCCAGTCAGGGAAGGGCCAGGCTAGTGGCAGAAGGCAACAGTCTCCCCCAACCCCAGGATCCTAAGACTGTACTTCAGAGGCACAGGTATGACTTTAGCTCGGAGACCCTCAGGAGGCTCTCAGAAGGGGTCCTCATGACAGCTGTGTCATCCACCACCTGCAAGTGTCCAGGGAAGGTAGATATCTTCCATAGGTAGGGCACATTGGGCAGCAAAGTGAGCATCTCCATGGACCCACAGTTCTGCATGCAAACCCTTCCTAGCACGGAGCTTCAGCAAATGCATAGCTGCCCTGGGCAAGACAGAGTCGCCCAGCTGGGAAAGTAGCCAAGGAAGTGAAAAGAATATATTTAAAATCAAAGGACAGCCACTCAGATTTATTTTAATCTCTTGGTTGATCTCAAATTGAATGCAATTTTACCATGCTTAAAAACTAATGTCTCTAAAGGTCACAGCAATATACCACATGAGGGCAGACCACAGCAAGGACAGGATTAGAAAAAAAAAGTGCACCCATTCCAATGCAAAGGTATGTAAATAATACTTTATATTTGTCACTGAGTATCTCGTATGAAAGAAAATTTTATTCACCTTTGAAAAACTGTCTTGTTAAATTAGGGCTCTTCAGCAATTCATTACTAAGGATGAAAAAACAGGAAATTCAAAGTAGCAAAAAGCAACTTAAAAGTAAATCTAATAAAATATCAGATGTTATAGGTGAAATACTTTTTATTTTTATTTAAAATTATCAGTGTGATGACAAAATACTGTGAAATAGTATTAAACAATAAAGTTTAATAGGAGCTGATTTGCATTAATGAAGCCTACACCTGGCTTGTAATCTTCATTTATAAATCTTCATATAGCTTTTCTCAGACCCAAATGAAAAGTTCATCATTCTTCCTTTGTGCACTACAGGATCTAAATGTAATAAATGTAGCTTGTTCTATATGGTCTCCATCAGTCTCCTTTTTCACTCCAAATTTTTTTTACACTTTCCAGAAGTATCACCACTTGTGTACAAATGCATGTCTGCTTAGGGATACACTCAAAGCACCTATTTTCCCCATGAAGGCACTAGACCACAAGGCCCGTGTGGACTGGCCACCCCACCAGTGTGCATGGACACGTAGCTCAGAGACATGAGGAAAGGCATCCTGAGGCTCAACTCTCCCCCACACTACCCATGTCCCTTTTATGCAAGGTAGCAAACACAAGAATGACAATCTGCTCTGAAAGGCCACACCAACCAAGGGACAACAGCCCTGCAAGAACCACATCCACAGCCCTCCTCAAGGCCTCCCCTGCCTGGCTCATCCTTTTCCTTAGCATCAGTGATGCCAACAGCTGGTGCATGATCAGTTTCAGAGACACAGAAGAGACAAGAGAGCAAACAAAAGAAAGAGGAGCAGTTATGAGGGGAAACTTGTTTTCCATCCAAACTTTGGCTGCAAAAAGGGAAAAAGATGAAATTGGTTTCTATCAGATAGATACTCAAAACACCAAAAATGGGCTAAAAAACACTCTAAAAGTCAGCACCAAAGAAATTTCAGCACTAAAAAAGTTTCTAAAAGCATAAAGCTGAAGCCGAAGCCAGTACACAAGCCCCTGCTGTAGGCTTTAGGTGGCAGACTGGGTAAAAGGCAGCTAGCAGATGATACAGCTGGTGATCCTCACCCAGAGCCAGAGATAAAGGGGAAACAGGAGGACAGAACTGAGGAGTCTCAGAGCTAAGCAGCCTCTCCTTTTCACAGATGAGGAAAATGAAAGTCACTGATGACTTTCAAAGGCTAAAGAATAGGTGACGGGACTGATCCTACAGAGCCAGGTCAACGCTTGCCCCAGATCCCGACCCTCAGCTCTCATGTCCTAAACTCATCCCTGGGCCGTGATCCCGAGCTCCAGATCAGTCCTTGTCCTCAATACTGAATACCCACTTCCCAGATTGCCATTCATATTTACAATCTGGGACTTGCAACTGGCACTGCCACTTTGGTGACATACTGTATCTAAATTCCAAATTCTACCCCAAAGCAGAGTGAACCAGGACAAGAAGCACAGCAGGAGCAATAACCCAGGCTTCAGCTGCCATGGCAGCCCTGGAAACAGTCTGCAGAGTAGGGCCACGTGGGGTGCAGAAAGACAGAGAGCACATTTTCTAGGACTGTCCTCATCCTTCCAAGAGCTTATTTTAAACTAACACACCCACACAGTGGCGTGTCCACACATTACGAGTAATGTGTTAACACACATGTGGGTGGTGATCTGGACACTTCTGCCCACTGGGTGTGTGATCAGAAAGTAAAGGCTGCTAGCCTGGAAACTGTGCTATCTTTGCCTGGTCCTCTTTCAGTGAGTTTTGTGGCCAACAAAAGAGTCAGCTCAGTGCTGTATTCTCCCACCTGCCTACCCACAGTGCAAGATGCTCACAACATAGACACAGGAAGCCACAAAGCTTCCTGAAGTTCCAATTTACATAGCAGAAACTGCTGTGGCTGGCAGTTTCTACAGACTATAAAACTTTAGCTGTGTCCATCTTGCCTGTAAAAATACATTCTTTAATCATAACTTCTAAGGAAAAAGTCATGTATGTGATGGTTTAGTAAGAAAAAAAGGTTTTAAAAGAAATGCCATATGGCAAAATGAAGAGTGCACTTATCAAAATTGGTAATTCAAAAAAAGAGGCAAATCAGCACATACTTATCTGTATGATAAGAAATCAACTGCACATATAGTTAAGACTGAAAACCACAGTCACCGTACACATGGACCTGAACAGGACTCAGTCTCACGTCTATGACATGTCTTGAAGGCGGCCTTTACTGCCCTCACTGTACCTAAAACCACCAGGACAGGGTTTCTAATAGAGGAAGCCTCTCATCAATCCATAGACAAGTCCTGTGAGTCAGAGCTCATCAGCTGTCTCTCAGGAGGGTGCTCCCACAGGGCGACATCTCCTGTGCACAGGAAAGAACTCCGCGGGATCTGGTTCTAGAACACCTAGATGCCCCAGCAGGTCAACATAGTAAATGTGGGGACAGGGGAGAAAGAGAAATTAGTCCCCTGGGGAGGAGTGAGGCCTGTATGGTCACAGCAGAGCCACGCCACTGGGGGCAGGAGCTGAGAGGAGCTCGTGAAGATTATGAGCCAAGGATCCAGGCTCAGGAGGACAGACACCTCATGGAGCGATAGACACTCTCTCCCTCTATACCACTGAAGGTTTTCCTCCGTGTAGCACATGCTCCACAAAGGAATCAGCACACATGATAAAGGGCAAGAGAAACAGAAGAGAAAACAACAATAGCAAGGGAATTTACTCACACATGTGTTTTATGTAAGTCTACTGTGTGTAAGGGAAATGAGCGGTAGCAACAGTGTCCTGGGAGGGGGAAGGTGGTGTCACCATGAGGCACATGCACCACCTGGGGGATGCAGTGTTACCTGAGGGGGAATCTAAATTACCTGTAATGAATAGTCCAAACTCTTGGGTAGATACCAGAAAAAGGTATTAAAAAGAAACAAAATAGGTACTCTAAGAAAGAAGAAAAATGGAATCTTCCTGAAGTGTTCAACATTAAGAACACAAAAAAACAAAACCAGAACTACAACAAGAGCAATGAACAGAAAACAGTAACAAACGCAGTAGATGGCAATTTAATCATCAATAATAACTTTAAATGTCAATTATCTATATTACCAATTAGGGCTGGAATGTTGCTCAGTAATACAGCACTTGCCTAACGAGCATGAGATCTTGGACTAGATACCTAGCACTGCAAAAATTTTAAAAAAGTTAAATAAAACACCAATTAAAAGACAAACTGGGGGGCCGGAGGGTTAGCTCAGTGGTTCCGGTGCCTGCCTTGCAAGCGCAAGGACCTGAGTTCGATCCCCGGTTACCACATATAATGCTGGGCGTGGTGGCTCAC
>PVIC010028998.1:0-22834 GCA_004025085.1 Thryonomys swinderianus
TTCCAGGTTCTCGGCAATGACCTTAGGAGGCCCCTTCACTGCCCTCCCCTGACACCCCACAGTGGTTGGCAGAGTTTCCTGGCCTGCCCTTGTGAAGTCCCTTAAAACACACTATTGCTTATTGAATAAATTAAATTGGTGTCACAGATCCATTTAATTCTCCAGTGAATACAAAGTTGCACAAAACATTAGAAAACAGTGATAGATGCATAGTTCTCTCCATAAAACTATCTACATACTGGGATATTTTGACCCTAGGCCACGAGCACATATTAATTCATAGTTCTATAAACAGGGCTATCGCCACATCGCTGCTCTGATCGCATCTTTCAGAATGACTGGCACCGGGGAGTTTTCTGCTGGTTTTGTTTTGTTGTGACTCCCTTAGGAGAAACAATGACTAGTCATCCTCAGCTCTCAGGGAACTCTGCTCCTTATTTTTCAGCTCTTGGAAGTCTCCAAAATAGAACACATAAGTTGAGATCATGTCTCAGAGCTGAGGATGGGACGCACCGCGCCCTGCAGCCGGCACCAGGAGATGCCCCAGCGACAGAAGAGGCAGTTTTGCCTGCTGGTTGTCATGACCTGAGCTCTCACAGCAGAGGCAGCAGCCTGTAACTTCCTTCCTTACACAAACTTCCTTACACTCTACCCTCCAACAGGGCTGTTCAACCTCCTATTCAGCAAACCCAGAATGCCACTTCACTCCTTTGCCATCTTGTTTTTGCCAAATTGGCAACTTCAGGCTTTTCGTAGTCTTTGCCAGGGCTGCAAAAAATATGCCATTTAAAAGTTCCCACATATATATAGAAAATGTCTCCTTTCTGTGTGTGACCAGTACGAAAGAGGAGAGGCAGGTGCATTTGCACAACAGGAAGCTGAACTCCCTAGGGACAGAGAATACCAGGTCCCTCAGCTGTGAATGATCACAGTGGGACTCAGAACTCAAAGTCCTCCTTCTTAGTGTTTCCGCCAGGAAAGGAAGAGCACAGGGTGCCACGTGAAGCCACTGGCCACGCCCTGAGTGACTCCTATCCTGGGTGTTTGAGCCAAGATGGCAGTGCACAAAGCCAGAGCACCACGGACCACAGACCACCACCCCATGCCACAGCCAGCAGGTGTCACCATCCTCCGTCACGACGTGGGGAGCTCGAGCCCCTTTTCCAGAGAGCCAAGAGAGCTAGCACAGTCCACGTCCACCTTCCCTGCCTCCAACATCCAACACAGAAAGTCTGCACTGCCCTGAGCACCCACAGGACACCACAGTGGGAATGTCATCTTATGAGGGACACTGTTGAAAGTAGCATAGAAACCACCATGGTGTGAACTTGCTGTGGCCCCAAGGATGGCAGAACCCTGACTACTCCCGCTCAAAGTGCCCCATGCAGAGTGTGGACCCATGCAGGTAGGTGTCCTAGTCTGTGCTGAGCTCTGGCTCCCACCTCCAGCTCGCGTTGGGGAAGGAGTCACCCTCCTCTGCCACAGCGGCCTCTGGCTCAGGCTGTTAGGACAGCACCTTTGCTACAGCTTTGCGAGCTGGTCCCCTCTACCCTTGCTGTTCTGGAGCCTTCTTTCAACCAGCTACGAACACGCTGCTGCTCTCTGACCTGCAGACAGAAGCAGCCAGCTCTTTCTGTGCACAGTGCATCATGGACTGAGTATTTTCCATGTATTTTTACTGAAGAACAGAGATATCCTATTAGCATTTGTAGCAGAAGAGAAATTGGGATCAAACTGCACAATGCTGCAGGGATAAAAATGCTCACTGACCATGTCAATGGTGTCTCCAAAGCCAGAGAAAATCAAGTAGCAACTGCAACGTTGAGACTGCTAGATTGAAGAACAGTTTTATGTCCACCCCAGACTATCTTTGGAGACCAAAAAATCAATTTTATGAACTCAGGAGGATTGCTGAAATAACTCCTCTGAAAGAGCCAGTATAGCTTCCCAAATCAGCTCATATGTTTAGTAATCACTTACAGTGAGGTAAAACCGACCTCTTCCAGAAGAAGAAGAACCCTGACTTTGACTGGTAGCACCTTCCCCTTTGCACCCCACCCTTAGTTTCCACAGCACTGGGGATGGGACTTGTCAGTGAGCCACCACCACTGCTTTACCATACTTTGTGTTCATAGCTCTCCTAATCCACCTGCACCTTCTTGGGAAGCACCTACCTCTGTACTATAATTTGGACCTTAAACCCCCACAAAGGCCTGTGAGCTGCAGGTCTGGCCCCCATTGATGAAGCCACCAGGAGGAAGTGAGACTTTGCTGGAAGCGAGGTCACTGGCAGCAAGCACTGAGAGGGATGTTGGGTTCCCAGGCTCCCCCCGCCCCTCCACCTTCCCTGCACCATGAGGTGAGCGGCTCCCACCACGGGGTGCTTTTCCACCACAGGCTCCAAGCCACAGACCAGAACCATGGACTACAGCCTCCAAAGCCATGAGCCAAAATAAAGCCCTGCTCTGTAGAGCTGGCTCTCAGGTGTTTCATTATAATGGCAGGACATTAGCACATCCCAAAGCCTCTGTTTCCCTGCCTGCATTTTCTGGGCTTCCAAAGGCTTTGTGCAAAGTGCTATCCACATGCACCACACCAGGTTGTCTTTCATTCATTCACCCACATTTCAGACACTGTCCTAAATCCTAGGGAATCCACAATATCTCTGTCAGGCTTGCTTCTTGTTTTCATAGAGCTAAAACTAGAAAGAAAGACAGATACACCAAAAAAAAAAAACCTTTCAACATTTAAAAAAGAAGGTGGCATGGCTTGTCATTGGCATAAAGGACAGGGCTGGATACACGCTGAGGCCTGGAACCTACAGCGATCTCTCTCACTCCCTCAGCTTCAGCCACCTGCCGTGAAGCATCATCCGGAAGGAGTAAATAGAAGTGCCAGAAGTAAAAGTGATCCGTGGTCATCTGGCTGAGCTGTGGAGTGAATCTTGGGCTGCCTCACTACACCTGCAGAGCCTTCTGCTCACTTCCTGGGGTTTCAGGCAACCACCGGGCTCAGGAATGTGCCCCAGGTGCCTTGGTGCTGGGGGTGCCTTGCTCACATCCAACCCCAGGCACCCTCCCTGGAGAACAGGCCCTCAGCTCTAGATGAGGGGTGAGCAGGGGTTAAGAAACAGCAAGAAAGCTAAGTCCAAATTTTTCAAATTACGAACCTCATTTTTGTCTTAACTTTGCCTACAACAGGACATGGCCCCTGCTGGGCCCAGGCCTCCGTGCAGTTCACTCACTGCAAAGTTGCATAACAGATTCTATTCTTAGTCGATAATCCTGTGTTTACCATCACTGTGAGATGCCTAATTATAAGCTGTCATTAGAAAAAAAATGTCATCTCTCTATTGCAAAACCTAAACCACCAAAAATAGATAGTTTTCTTATCTTTTAGTATGCCCATAAAGCCCCGCTGTCTCAGGAATCCACAGCAGCCCAAGGCCCACACAGCATGGGATAACTCCACAGAGTCTGCTGTCCGTGGGGACCAAGACCAGGCTGTGTTTGGCCACTGGGATGAGGCTGCTCGTTGGCAAGGCCTCACGTCTGCCTGACTTCTGCTTGGCACTGCCCTGGAGGGCACTGTCAGGAACAGGAGGAATAAAAGGCTTCCTGTAGTGACCACAACCTTTACTCTATCTGTCTAGGATGGCACGAAGGGTTCTAGTACTAAAGTGAATCCACTAATAACCAGTTTAATGCATTTTACTCAGGTAAGTCCAGCTTTCTTCTCCCCAACTGCCTTCCTCCAGCCATTCTAACCAGCAAGCTCACCCTTGGCCACTTGTCTTCTTGCCTCTGACTCCAAAGCAGGTGCTGATATAGACGAGCCCAGAACAAAGGGATAAAAACAGAGGGTTTCAGAGCTGGTCATCAGTCCCCGAACATCATGATTATAAATCAATATATAGAATTTTCTTTGAAGACTAGATAAAAACCATATAGAATGTTGAGACCAAGAATAAAAAGTAAATAAACATAATGAATTCAATAAGGTCATGAATTTATTCTGCTGCTTTAGAAGGAAAGGAAGATAAATTGTTTTCTTCTCTGTCTCCTTCACACAATGATGATTACATTAAGTGGAAGTTTCAGACTCTCCACACTGTATATTGGGCTTTTAACCTCTCCAAAGATCAGACAAAAACTGCCAAGGCAAAAAGCACTCTTGGCTCACAGACACAGGAGTCTGAGAGTAAACCCAGCCAGGGCAAAGACTTCGAGTTTTTGTCTATTAACTGACTATAGAGCGTATTCTGTTTAAAATGAGTCTTGGATGCTTCTAAAATACATGTTTTATTCTGCGTTAGGGTAAAAAGCATAAATGGGAAAATGAGGTGCAACCACCCCTCCCTTACCCTTAAATATGTTACGTTACATTTTTGTCCATTGATATTTCTACAGAAAGACTAAAGCAGAAAAAATATACATAGCAATAAGAGTGTATTTGCTGAGATATAAAAACCCACGACCACCGGGCATGGTGGCTCACGCCTATAATCCCAGCACTTGGGAGGCAGAGGCAGGAGGATTGCTGAGTTTGAGGCTTGCCCGGGCTACATAGTGAGCTCAGGGCCAGCCTAAACTACAAAACGGAACCCCGTCTCAAAAGGAAAAAAAAAAAAAAAAACCATGACCAAGTGGTAATGCCCATGGCATGAGCAGCAGTGATGGGGAACCTCCAGCGTCTGTCAGGAGCCCCTGGGCTCATGGGGACCTGATCATGGCCCCACCCTGCCAGATGAGAGGAACACGGTTCTTCTGAGACTCCCGGCACTCAGGGCCCACAGAGGGTCCTGGCAGAGGAGGGGCCAGCACCTTCATTTAGTGCAACCGCCTCCCTTGTGCTTCGGGATCTGTTACTGGAACTGTTACAAGTGCTGACAGAAACACTTGGTCTCAGCAGGAACCGGGGAGCTGGAGCTGGCTGAGCCTCGAAGCCACACAAATGGTGGGATAGCCAGAAGAGTCAATAGCAAGGGCTGGAAAAACAGCTGGATGCACAAGGAGGAAGCAGGAGGATCCAGCCAGGGCTGCAGTCATGAGGGGGCCTGGCGTCCTCCCGAGCTCCGACCTGACTTCTCCCCATCCGGGCCTTCGTCAGGCCTGTTGGAATGTGGCGAGCAATGCTGGGAGGCAGGTCGTCAGGTGCACGGCCTTGCTGGAGGAGGCCGTGGAGTAGAGAGCAGAGCAGAGGTCTGTGAAGCGGCCATGGCCTTCACTGTCCACCACAGAAGATCTCTGCTTGGTCCACCAGATCTCCATGAAATCGTGAGGCTCAGGCCCCGCAGTACAACTTGACAGACTGAGAGTCCCTCATATCTCAGTAGTGACATGTGAGTTAGAAGCTCCCTCTACCACCAAGAAAGTTCTTAGGAGAGATAAAAAATGCTCTCGGAGAATAGACGTCAGCAAAGGAAACCTGCAAGCCCTCGACAGAGCAGGACGTATGCACCTAAAATACAGTCTGTGGAAGATGTAGCCCACACAACATCACTTTGCCAGCAGGAGTTAAACTCTGGCCCTGCTGCCTTGAATGTCAACTGACCTTAACTCTGTATCTCCATGTGACCATGGTGGCACTTTGCCAAGCCTTTGTCTGCCAACCTGAACATGGCGGCTTTGTGTTATATCCTCCTCACAGAGCACAGGTATGATGAAAGCCGAATGACTGGGCCAGATGGGACAGTCTGAGACACTGACTCTGTTAGTTTAATAGTAGTTACCCTAGTGTGGGACCTAGAGATCCAAAGAAAAAATGTTGTGAGCCAGACATGGTGGCGCATAGCTATAATCCCAGCTCTCAGGAGACTGAGGCAGGAGGATTGCTGTGTGTTTGAGGCCAGCCTGAACTATATAGTGAGATGGTCTCAAGAAACAAACAAAAAAGACATGTGGACATTGGTTCAGTGCCCCGGGTGGCAAAGCCTATTCCCTCAAGTTCAGCTCAAATGGCACCCTCAAGACTTCTGAGAACCTGGTAGAAGCCCAGCGGAGCACTTACTACATGCCCTGGAATCATCTGTTGCCTGTCTGTCTCTCTCTGCTAGTGATTTAGACCAAAATAACTGTCAACAGCAATTTAACTTTAAAAATTGAGCTGCATAAGTCAGCACTATGATCTGGTCAGAAATGAATATTTCCTGTCACTGTTGTCGAGTCTGATACTATAGTTGTAGAATGGGGTTGTTTTATAACACTGGGTGAGTCCAGAACTTCAGGAGTTTTTTTGTCATTTCTTTTTTAGAAATAAGATTTTTTTTCTTTGCTAATATTTTCAGCTAGCTGTGGTGAGTCCATGGTATTTGTAATAGGTAAAGATTGGAGAAAAAAATATCAGACTTAGGAGGGTGTTCAAAGTAAATTTTCAGGAGACAAATAGGAGCAATGACAATATTCAAGTTCTGTTTTCCTTTTTATGACAATGTCATTGTCTCTCGTCTCTGACCTCAGCTCGTACTATGTCATAAGCACCTGCTTGCGAGTGTAAACCACTGCTCTTTCTCTGTTGAGTCCTCCCTGTATCTGTAGACAGTAGCTGCTCTCTGTTCTCGGCCACTGGACAGATTTGTGCGTCTTGAGTGGCCCGAGGTCTGCCCTCACAAAGCCCTCGGAATCTTGCCTGAATGCACCAATTCAGCTTTTATCCTACTGAGCTCAGATGCTATTTTTCAAAATGGAAAATAAATGCTTGCTCTGCCTCCTCTCCTTGGAGGCCAGTCTGTTTCTCGGTTTCCAGCCCCTCTCGGGCCCTCAGTCCTCCTCCTCAGCAGAAGGCCCCAGAGAGTTAGCCCTTCAGTCACTTCGGCCCAGCCTCGGAAGTACACATAGATAACATGCTGAGGAGCTTAGCGATCTCGGGCCGCCTTCAGGGCCAGCCCAGAAGAGCGTCCAGTGCTGGAATCTGATTTGGGATGTAATGGACATTAATAGTCTCTAATCAGTTTATAATAAGAAATTAAACAAACAAGGAATTGTCTTGGGTAAGACATAATTAATAAAATTATTAACTCAGGTTCGAATTTAATGGCTTCTGTCAAGAACCTTTTCTGGAGTTATTTTTAGGAGAAAGTTCCTCAGAGTATGGGGGAGAACTCTGGTTTTGGTTCACGTAATGCAGAGGCCTTTCGTAGCGTCCGCACTCCCGAAACTCCTGTCCTGCAAAGAGTGAGCATGCAGTGCTTTTTAAAAGGCATCATTTGACAAACACAGGAATAAAAAAGGTCTTTTAGGATAAACAAAGGAAAGGTCGTATTTCAGGGTAGTATCCATGAAACAAATTGTCCGCTGCAAGACCACCCCGCAGCTTTGGCACTGACTTTTCCGATGGTTAACGCGGTCCACAGTGACACCCATGTTCTCACGTGTGACCTGGACTAACTGCCACCCTGTAGCCCTTCGTGTGTCATCCACGTCAGCGCGCTGTGCTTGTCTGCATGAGAGGCAAGCAGGCAGCCGAAGACCAAGGAGCAGCGAGCCTCTGCCTTCCCTGGGGCAGCAACGGAGACGGAGTCCGCGGGGCTCGAACGAGAACCCCCTGCCTCTTGTGGAAGCGACAGTGCAGAAGTTCAGTCAGATCCTCAGAGGAAGACCGGCCTGACTGTGACCTGGAGATATCTGACACCGCTGCTTGTAAAGATGTCACACAGACAAGCAGGTGAGGGCTAGGTCAGCCCTACTACTCATGTGGCTCGGGCACTGTCCAGACTGGGCCTCAACCTCCTGTTTCTCTGTGCTCCCTGTCCACACACAGTGAACACGTGACCCTCGGTCTCCATGTATTTGGGTGTTTTTGTTAGAAACATGGAGAAACAGAGATGCACGGGTAAGGAAGCTGCTGCTGCGGGCCCAGGGTGCTCCCCCAGCCTGCTGGAGCTCCCTGAGGCTCTAACTAAGTGCTGCACACTTCAGAAGCAGCGTGCAGGTGATTGGCATTGTGTGGTACTGTCAGTATTTTGGCTTTACAGTGGTGCAAATGATACGCCTACAGGAAAAACTGGTTTTGGAATGGATAAAGATTTACACATAGTGGACTACTATTCTGCCATAAAAAAGGATAAACACGAGGCGTTTGTGGAAAGATAGATGCACTTGAGACCATAATGTGAAGTGAAATAAATTAAACACATAAATTCGACTATTGCATGATTTCTCTTAGTGAAAATACAGACAGGCAGATAGAGCAAAATAAAACTATAGAGAGGAAATAGATCTTTTTCAAGTGGGTGGGGTCAAGAGATGGAAGGAGAGGGAACACAGGGGAGGGAAAAGAGATGGGGAAAAAGAAAAGAACTGAAGGTGAAAATGATGAAAATGGAGGTTTTAAGAATGGGAAGGGGGGCCAGAGATTTAGCTCAGTGGTTCCGGTGCCTGCCTCACAAGTGCAAGGTCCTGTGTTCAATCCCCAGTAACCACATACAATGCTGGGCATGGTGACTCACGCCCACCAGCAATCAACACCACATACCACAGTGCCAGGCATGGTGGCTCACACCTGTAATCCTAGCACTCAGGAGACAGAGGCAGGAAGGCTGAGCTCGAGGCTTGCCTGGGCTACACAGTGAGCTGAGGGCCAGCCTGAACTACAAAGCGAGACCCTGTCTCAAAAAAAAAAAAAAAAAAAAAAAAAAAGAATGGGGCGGGACCACGATTGGGCAGGAGCAGGAGTTAAAATTGTGAGGATGAGTTCAGCTGTGTTACATGTGCACAACTCTTCACAGTAATTGTCACATGTTCTGCCAATGTGTACTAATAAACAAGCTGAATCATATCTCTGCCCAGCTACATGTGTGGCACAATCCTCTCTGCCAGTTGCCAGTGCTGTGCCACACAGCACAGAGGGCACCCTGGCCCTGGAGAGCATGCGGTCACACCAGGCACACAGAGCCCAGCGTGTGAGGGCACCATAGGCTCAGTGGGTCTGTTAGGTACAGCCTGGCTACCAGCCAAGGGTGTCTGCACGGGCTCCAGCCCCAGATGTGATCTAAGATCTGTTCCGCTGTGGGTGACCAAAAGGTGGCAGCCAGTATCAAGACCAGGGTCGTGCAGAGCCATGTGGAGAGGGCCCCATGGGAGCCCTGCCGAGACTCTGAGGCTTCACACCCAGTGCTGCACTTGCCCAGCCAGAGGCTGCAAGAGCAGACGGCACTGGCTCCTCCTCCAGCCCAAGCTCACAAGAATGTCCTTGTCCCCGTGTGTCATGCGGAGCCTGGTCTGTGTGTGCCTTCTGACTTTGCACATCATAATATTCCACCAAGTGCTCTACAATCCATCTCTACGGAGATCTGTGTCGACAGGGATGCCACCCACTCCAAAATGCTAAATTAACCCCATTACTCTCTTTTGTGGGAAGGAAACACTTGCTGTAGACCACACAGCAGCCTGACTCTGCTCCCGCACAGTGCTCCTGTGCCCTGGAGTGTTCATTAAACAAGATGCCCACTAGATGGGGGCCATGAGAATAAAGGTGAGTGACACTTCACCCAGAGCCCGGCAGTGTGTAGCTCACACTGAAAGCCGCCTGAATGTCAACATGAACAAGGTCAGAGGAACAAGGTCAGAGGACGCAGGAGCAGAAACAAGACAGACAAACCCCAAGCAGACTAAGATCAGGTGATCAGAGAGCAGGAGCCGATCTGCACTGAGGAATCTAGTAGACAGCTCTGAACTGGCACCCTGAAACTGGCAAGCCCCGCAGGTGGCAGCTCTGCCCTCAGGGTGCAGGTTTCTCTGCTGTAAACCACTTCCTTCCCTCACCCAGCAGCAGGTGCCCTACCCTGGCTCTGTCCCAGTGGCTCCTCCACTTCTGCTTCCAAGCTCAGCTGCCTCTGCCCATCATTTCCTAGAGCACAAAGCCTTCGCAGCAGCCGCCACCAGCTCAGGCTGGACAGATGTGTGGCTTTCAGAGACCACGAGTGCAAGTCCTGTCCTGAGCACTAGCATGGACCTACCGTCCTCAGTGCTCTTTGTGGAGAGTGACCCTTGCTCGGGACACTGCCCAGAACCATGAAGCTATTCTCTCCTACAAAATCACCACCTTTAACTTCCACAAATGAGTGAGACCACGTGGTATTTCTCTGAGTGCGCCTGGCTCAGGCCACTGAACATTATGGCCTGCAGTTTCATCTGTGTTTCTGAACGTGACACGATTCACTCTTCTTTATGGCTGAATAATATTCCGCTGTGCTTTGCACCACTTTCTTCAGCCATATGTCCTTCAAGGATGCCTCAGTCGATCCTACACTTGGTCATTATGTTCAGTGCTGCCACACACCTGAAAACGCAGAGGTCTCTATGAGGGGCAATGCCCTGCCCTGTGTCTACTGAGGGGATGGGGAGGGGATGAGATGGTGGCTCTGACTTCAACACATTTTAAGAAGAGCTGGGCAGAGACAAAACAGAGACCCAGCCCAGCACAAGCCATGGGACAGAGTATACCCTCAACTCTTGGGCATCGACTGCCTCCAGTGGCAGGAGGGGCGGAGCCTCTGGATACCCAGCGGAGTCCACGAAGGGCAGCCAGTTGAGGATGAGACCGGCCTGCCAGCCCATGGAAGGCCGCTGAAGGCAGCTGCAAAACAACCCAAGTGAGCAGGAGGGACAAGACGGCAGCTACCAACAGCCAGGGAGGCCAGGGACTCTCCGAGTAGGGAATATGGGTCGCAGGACATTTCTGGTGCCAGGCTGATGTGGGCCACGAAAGTGCTGCCAGCTCAGCCCAGGCTGCCCGCTGCTGGGCGTGGCAGCCACAGAGAGGCTTGGTGGGTCTGATCTCCCTGGCTGGATGGGAAACGCTGTACCTGGAAACAGTACCAGCCACCTCAGGGCCGGAGTGCTTGAGGACTCCCAGGTGGCAGCACAGGTGTGGACTGCTGGACACCGTCGGACTTCCTGGGAAGCACTTCCTGAGCCAGCTGCTTGGGTGGAGGACAGGGACACTGCAGGTCCACTCCTCCCACTACGCAGGCCCAGCCCTGGTGCTGGCAACACCCCCTGCTGGCCCCACGTGGTCAGGACCCTAGGCGGTTGTACCCACATGGGAGGAAGGTCTTCCTCTCCCTGTCCTCACTGGCCGACTCCCTGTTCACTTTCTTCCTTCCTTATCAGGGCCCAATCTTAAGGGTAAAAGAAAGGAACTGCAGGGGATGGAGGAGAAGATGAATGTGACCCACTGCCAGGAGGAGGAGGAGGAAGGGCAGACAGTGTGCTTCAACACAGGAAGTACCGCCGGCCTCTCTGACTGCAGCGTGCAGTGGGTGCTGGAGCCACCAGCTTCCCTCCCGGTGAACAGCTGCGGGGCCTCTGCACACACCCAGAGCATCACAAGGCTGCACCCCAGGCTGCCCTGTGATCTTCTGCATAAAGTCACATGGCAGCACCCATGCCAGGCCAGCGGCCTCCCAGGCCCACCGGGTTGTAAACCCCAGTCACCCCATCTGTACCTCTTTGTGGCCAAGCGCAGACTAACCCTGGCTGCTCACTGCGAATGGATAGGTCTCTGTGCACAGCAGGCCCAGCCCAGCCAGTTTGCTCACAGCTGGCCAATGGCCACAACAGACAGCCAGCCTCGGCTGCCCTGTCCCCGGAAGAGGTCCACTCCGCCCTGGACCTCACCCACCAGCTTTGCACAAGGGCCCAGAGCCCTGTGGGACAGGCCAGCTCAGCAGAGAAGGCTGCTCCCCATGTCCCATCCTACACACACCAGGCTGCTGTGCTGTGCACATTACTCAGGTGTGACTGGCTGGGCAGCGAGGGTGCTGGACACTTCACAGCCCTGTGAGGCCCAAGGGCCAGTGCTGTTGGCCAAGTGATTACTTTTTTTTTTTTTTTTTTTGAGACAGGGTCTCACTTTGTGGTTCATGCTGGCCCTGAGCTCACTATGTAGCCCAGGCAAACCTTGCATTCAGGAATCCTCCTGCCTCTGCCTCCTGAGTGCTTTGATCACAGGTATGAGCCACCACGCCCGGTGTGTGATTACTTTTTGAAACCAAAGGCTCCAGCTAAGTGTGTGAATCACTAACTCAAAGTTTGTCCTTTTGATTAATAAATGCCTGCCCTTCACCCTGCCATCTATTCCAGACAGAAGTCTTCTCATTTTCAAACTCTTTTCCTCCCCTCTTCCAATGCTGGGCCTGCGCTGGTCCATGGAAGAGACGGCTCTCCAGGATGCCTTCAGCACCGGGCCCACCACCGCTCAGCGGTAGGAACCCAAGCCCTTCCTGGAGGAGCAGCAGGTGGTGGCGTCGGCCCCTGAGCCGCCTGGCGTCCCAATCAGTCCTTGGAACTGCGGTGCCTCACTGCGTCTCTTTCTTCCCAGTCGGGAGCGGGGGAGGCACAGGGCAGCTCCTGGTCTGGGCCCTGGGCGATTTCCGGGGGCCCCATCTGCAGAGAGGACGCAGGCACGCACACAAGCACGCGCGCGCACACATGCGCGCGTACGCACACCTGGTTCCACCCTCTCCAGCGGGACAGCACCTCAGAGCAGTCCCAGCACCCTCCGGCACCTGGCCGGGCTGAGTGCCAGGACGGCAGTGTCGGGCCGTGAGCTGCAGCTGCCAGCCGGGCCCGTGAAGCGCGGCTGCCAAGTCGCAGCGTCCCGCGGTGCAGGTGTCGCCCGCTCTTGGGAAGGACCAGTGCAGGGCTAGGTAAGCCATCTCCCTTCCCAGGCGGGAACCTCGGCTCAGTCCTCAGAACCAAGAACAAATGAGGACTTGAAGCCAGGGAAGCCCTGCTTCTGAGGCCGGTTGCTGCACATGTGCACATGACAAGGTCACTGTGAAGCGAGGGCCACAGCCGAGCAGGAGCGGTCCCTGCCCGGCGGCTCAGCGCCCGGGTCTCTGTGGGGCCATGCGAATTGTGTCACTATCCCCGGCTAGGCCCTTTTGACTAGTTCAAAACAGGCAGCTCCAGTTAGGAGCCGGTTTTCACTAAAAGCGAAAGATCCAGCGGGTTCAGGTGCAACCATCGCAGAGCACGGCAGGGGCCGCCTGTGTGCACACGGAGCAGCACACCTGGGTGAGAAGGGGGGCGCTTTCTGCTCTTCATGCAGTGGGTGGAGCCTGTCAGCCCCGGCTGTGTGTGGGCCCAAGCCACGGCCAGCGCCTGGCCCTCATCCACACACCGTGGGTCCGGTAAGCCATCCTGGTCCGGGCTTGGCCGTGACGGTGCGTGTCGTGAGTGCAGGGACAGAGCATGAGGTCTGGGGATGGTGCGGGCGTGCTGGAGGCCGGGCTGGAGGCCGGGCAGAAGGCGCACGGCTGAAGCATCACCTGCTGTCTGCAGTGCCCTGCTGACTACCAAGGCGCCAAGAGCTGACCTTAGACCTCTGTCCAAACTTTCCAGAACCTCAGAGTCACCTTAAAGCTCACTTAGAAAAACTGGTCTCCAACTCAGAACATTTTTCCCTTAGCCTTGACTTTCTCAGCTTTCAGTTATATGTTAAATTTGCTCACCCCAGGTCCTCAGTTTTATTTTCCCTTCCTTGTTCATTGTCAGTGGTCACCCTGTCACAATGCTGCCTGGGGAAGCAGGGTACTGAGGAATCCTGAGGTGTGGTCCTCACGACCTGTGCAGAGTGGGCCACCTAGATGGGGAGCTGTCAGTCTAAAAGGGTGACTCACGGAGTAAACGCACTGATGTCTACGTGAGTGGGGGGAGCTTTGCCTTTTCAAAAGCAGAGCCGACTGACATCACAAGCCCTGGACGTAAACACTGCCTATCTGATGACCCACAGAGAGGGTCAGGTGTGTGGAAGGAATGTTTGGTGCCCAGGGAAGGAGCAGGGATGCGGGCATGAGGCCCACAGCTAGAAGAAAAGAGAAAGGGGGAGGGTAAAGCAAAGCAGTTTTCAATGAAATTAATTTCAAAATCTAATTGAAAGCCAAACAGCGGCAGATGTGGAGGGAGTGGAACTCCTCCAACTCTGTCCCCACGCCAGCAGCGGGGCTGGCTGGTTAGGAAGTGAGGTGCCCGGACAGCTCCTTTCTAGGGAAACACTTGGAACTTTCCCTTCTCCCGGAAGAGAGACCACCAGCCCTCTTGCCTCAGACTTCAGAACTTCCTGGTGAGGCTGCACTAACAGGCTTTATGCTCTAGAATCAAATACTTTTAAAATATGTATTTATTTTGGCTGCTTGTTTGATCTGACCACAAATACTTCTGTCACACACCTTGAGTTGGGGCCACTCTGCCCACTCCACAGGACAGGTGCTTTTCATGCCCCACTGGCTGCCAGGAAGTGTAGATGCCAAGACCCAACTCCTGGCAGCCAGGTCCAAGGACTTTCACGTGGCCATCACCCACAGGACAGGCCACAGCCAGAACTGCTTCCTCTGTCTGCGACAGAACAGGCGAAGCACAGCAGCCCTGCCCCAGCCTTGGCCTTTCACAGTGAAACCCACACCTTGAAGAAGCGAGGGCTGCCACCCAGCGCCACCCAGCAAGGGGACACACACTGTCCCATAGCTCTGTGTGAGCAATCTGGGCTGGTCTCTGCCTTGCCCTCCTGTGCCTGAGGCTGTCCAGTGCCAGGCTTCTGGTGTCTGTCGTCCGGCCTGCCTGTGTGTCTGGGACATTATCGTGTTGGCTGGCACTTCCTCGTGACCTCGCCGCATCCTGACCACCTGTGGAGGCCCTATTTCTAGACAGGCTCCTCACAGCATTGAGCGTGAGCACTCAGTCCGGCAAGTCAGCTCAGACCTGACCTCGGCCACCACTCACACCGAATCAGGGCAGCTGTGGCGTTGGTGTTGCAGACTGAGGCTTGGAAGGTAGCATCACTTCTGAATTCATCCGTCCCCTTCCTTGGTCTGCAGCTCCACCACCTCCATAGACACTGAGCTCACCTCCCAAACCCTCTGCTTGGCTGCAGGTGGCACAGGGAGGCTGCCCAGCACCTGAGTGGGGCAGTGCGTCACCTCTAACACCCAGAGCAGCTGGAAGAATCCAGAATTACTGACTCTGGCTGTGGATACACAAACTGCAGGCCACAGAATCGCTGCGGAGCCTAGATTTGGCCTCCCCAGCCCGGGTGCCACACGGCTCCTGAATACATATTTTCTGCATCATTCCCCCCCCCCCCATGCTGACCATTCACTGCTTGGCACCCTCAAGCTATCAAGCAGTCACGTCAAAACTCAGGACCCACGTAGGCCCCAGCGCCCTCTTGAAACGCATGCCAGAGCAGACCCGGACTCCGGGAGGGAAGGAGCAGGAAGACCCCAGCAGTCCTATCAGTGCAACTGGCTTGGTGCACAACGCAGTGACTCAGCAGCTCTGTCTCCACTCGCGCTTCCACGCGCCCTGGGTGTGCGGGGAGCTTTGTTTAGGCAGCAAGTGAGGGACCAGACAGCATCCCGCGTACTCAGGTGGGACTGGCCCCCTTCCTTCCACCTGTGTCGCTCTGCCACTCTGCCTACAGCCACGAGCGCTGGGGAGTCTCCAGGGCGCAGTGCGCACTTACGAGGGACAGACAACCGCGTGAGGGGAGGAGTCCTGGGCCAGAGTCTTCCCGGTAGTGCGGACAGATCAGTCCTGTGACTTTCACAGGGACGGGAAAGCGCAGAGCGGGACTCTGGCTGGCTCTGCAGCGCCGCCCAGTGGCGCTTCTCGTCCACACAGCAGCTGAGGGAACTGGGCAGCGGTTCTAGTCATCTGGGGCGGGAAGGGGGCAAAGACAGCACAGCTCTGGGCAGTAGGTCCTGCCGGCCAGGAGGCGGGTGGCTGTGATTCTGAGTGAGGTCCCCTCCGAGTGGGAGGAGCGGCTGTCAGGGGCACCGAGGCCAGCACCCCAGGAAGTGCTTGTGCCCACGCCTGCTGCCCCCTTCCCAGCACAGCTCTGCCGATAGGAGGAAAGAGGTTAGCAGAGGACTGCTGAGTGCAGGTAGCCTTCCAGGCCCAGGCCGATCAAAGCGCCCAGGCAGACGGCAGCGGTGGGCAAGTGCTTGGACGCAAGAAGCAGCAGCATATGCCAGGCGGAAGCTGCCCATGGGGCATGTGCCCAGTACGGCAGTGTGTGTTGTGGGGCTGGAGAGGTGGCTGGAGTCAGGCTCCTGTGTTAGGCTCAGCGCAGCAGGACCCGGGAAGCTGTGGGTGAAGGCCTGGCCCTCTGAAGCTGGTGGCCAGCATTGCTGTCTATCTTTCTGGCTGGCACTTGAGATAGCCATCGGGCTTCCTGCAGCATGACTCATAGCCAGCTGGCTGCCCCGCTTGCTGATGGCAGATAAGGGTGACTTCCTGCTGCAGACTATGTGCCAGCATCTGTCTTTGTGCGTGATCTGGCCCATTTGTATATTTAATCTGTCAGCATCCCGGGGGCCAGGAACAGCCGTCAGCCTGAGCCAGACGGCCGGAGAGGAGCCAGGAGCTGGAGCTGGTGAGAGGCCTCAGCCTGCCTTCTCTCCAACCACAGTCCAGTCTCCAAGAGGACAGGGCCAGCAGGAAGCTGGGAGTATCACTAAGATCAAACCAGACTGAGAGCCCTGGTCTCAGGATAGGATGGAAGAAGCTCGATTCCTTGCTGCCTGAGTTAGTGGGGGCCTGGGAGAGGACTTCGCAGGAGGAGTGCTGGCGCTGGTGACAGTGGGTCCAGGTATCACGCCTGTGACATGCTCCCTGGTGCCTTGTCAGCTATGACTAGGGTCTGGGGCCTGGTCCTGTCCTGTTACAAAGTGACACTGGTTTCCTAGAAACACAGTGGCCGTACTGGGAAAGGTAGCACAGCTCAGGCAGGGTGGGGTGTCTGTCTGGGGCCTTCTAGGCAGCTTTTAAACTCAAGTGTACATGGAAGAGCTCCAGTGTGCACCATGCTGCAGGTGGGCCATGGGCTGCTCCTTTCCTGCTGGCGATTTTCACCCCATGCCTTACCTCATTGTGTTCCCCAAGCAGAAGCCACACCACCTTTTTCTTACCCGCTGTGTCCTCACATTTGCCAACTCCCTGGAACCCAGTGGGAACTTTGGAAGTTACATCAAAATTGGCTGAATGATTAATCATTTCTGGAAATGGGCAAAATATGGATGAGTTAATCAGGAAAGAATTTGGGAGAAGGGTGATGCATATCTAATTTCTTTAATTTTTTTCTTTTGGCTAGGTCATTGGTATTTAGCATCTCCTAAAGTTGGCTCTCAAAAAAAATCCCTGCAGTCTCTAGAGGCAGGATTAATGGTCAGGTCACAGTGTGAGTAGATGTCTTAAGGTCTAGAGACTGCTGAAAATAAAAGGCCATGTCGATGGAACTGTCCTCTTCTGTTCTGAAGCAAGGTTTCATGCTGTAGCTGGTGGCCTGGAATTCCCTGTGTAGCCCAGGCTGGCCCAGGACTCACAGTCCTTCCGCCTCAGCCTCCCATGTGCTGGGATGGCAGGTGTGCCCCGCACCCTGTCCCACAAGCCCAACTGTGAATGTGGTACCAGAGGGAGAGCATCCAGACCACCAGGGCTCCCCACTCACCATGGCCTCACGGACCTGTCATTATGCTGATGGTGCTGGAACAGAAAACACACTCAATGCCCCTGAGCCCGGGCCTGCAGCTGGGCCTCCTCCACCCCCTTAGCAGGCACAGAGCCCAGGTGAGCACACAGCTGAGGGTGTGGGAAATTCCCACCACGCGTCGGCCCAGGGAACTGCTAGGGCTCAAAGCAGGTTCCTGGCAGGTGTCTCCTTCATAGCACCCTGAGGGTGAGAAGCCCAGGTGGGCACAGTGAGCTGGGACGCCTATATGCCAGGTGCCGTCCTTCCAGGCCTCACTGAAACCAGCCTGAGGTCAGTCCCTGAGAGTGTGGAGGGGTCACCGATATCCCCAAGGTCAGGGTAGATGTGGAGTGCTGGGACCGAGCTGCTGAGTAGGGGCGAGCAGGGCAGAGGCAAGGCCATTCCCCATGGAGCTGGACGTCCAGCCTCACGGGAGGCAGAAGCCCCTCCAAACCCGGGCAGTGCTCTGGGTGACCAGGCGGCCCCGGTCAGTGTGCAGGTTCCCAGCACACACCAGGCGGTGTATCTCAGGGCCACAGTGCGGAATGTGGTATGAACAGGCTGTTCCCTCCGGGAACCCAGCAGAGTCTGCCCCACACTTGGGCTGTGGGTGTCCGTGTCCCAGGCTCCTCGTGTCATTCTCCATGCAAGCCAGCCCCACATGGCACTCCCTTTTCCTTACGCACCTGAGTATCCCTCTGCTCATGAGGACATCAGTCACTGGGTCACAACCCGTCCTGACCCATGTGACCTCCTTTGTCTTGATTACTCTGCAGAGGCATTTCTTCTGACAAGGGCGGCTCCCCAACAGAGGTTAAGGATCTAGCACACCCCAGGGAGACACAGCCAGTCCAGAGCAGCACCCGCATCAGTAAATCAGGATGCCAGTCCAGGGCGGGAGCCCTGGCACGAGAGCAGACACGCAGCTTCTGTGCCTCCCGACGCAGGACCCCTCACCCAGGCTGCTGGGCATAGAGTGCCTTGCCCACACTCACTCCTACTCTGGCTCCAACTGGGGCTGCTCAGCTGCAGTTCAGGCACTTGGTGCGGCCTTGCTCTGCGAGGAGGAAAAGGATGTGTGTACCCTGCTGTGGACCACATCGGCCTCGTGCCTGCTGCTGCACACCACTGCTGCCTCTGAGGAGCTCCCCTGTGCCCTGCCGCCCTCGGGCCGAGAAGGCCGCTGTCCTGGCCTCCTCGGTAGCACCCCCAGTGCCCTGAGCTGAGAGCCCAGGGATCCTCACTGACAGCCGTCCCCGCCATGTGTTCCGCTTTTTCCAGGAGAGGGACAGAGTGATGTTAACCACACTGCTCCCAGCAGCTGTCCTGCCCGTGACCTTTAGTACGATCCCTTGTAATTTATTTTATAAAGTTTAATGAGATTCTATTTCACCTTTTCTCTCCCTATGAACCCCTCCTTCTCTGTTGATGGCCCCATAGGGTGTTCTAAGATTTACCTGTTATGAACTACCGGTACTGCTGTGGACATGGGTGGGCATCACCGTACTGCACCTATAACCGTTGGGAAGGTCCTCAAGGGGCCAGTGGGGTCAGACAGAATGTGTGGCTTCCGTGTTTTGAGGGATCTCACTGTGGGCTCCATTGTGGCCGCACCGCAGCGGTTGGTCCACACTGATATAGCAAGCCTCCTCCCCCTCAGCCTTTTCAGCATGTTACTGTTACTGCTGGATGTCTTGCTGATGGCATCCTTCCATGAACAACCTGCCACCCATTCCCCTAAAGCCACCATGACCCCATTCTAGGACCCACGCGTCTCCCTCCCAGGGTCCAAATCTGCACCGACCCTGGGTCCCGGCAGCCACATGCTGCCCACCGCACTCAGCCCAGAGACCCAGTTCCCCTTGCTGTGTCAGGGCTGAGCCCCTCAGTGGCGCAGGAAGTCCTCAGCATTTGCTCTAAGGCAGAAGAGGCTTTGAGCATGATCCTCTTTCTTTCTCGTAGCTGTTTTTCCAAGGGGCTACAGGGAGAGGGTTTTAAACAGCAGCCTGAACTCTGATAATGAAATGTCAATTAATTCCATATAAATCTGTTGTTAAATATGCCGGTACGTTTCCTCCTCCTGGTGTACACAGCACTGTGGGAGCTGGGAGACTCTCAGGAAGCACTGACAGTCTCCACCCTGCACTGTGTGGGTCATCTGCGTCTTCCTGTGCAGCTGAAACATTCACCCATCTTTGAAGGGTTTGTCTCGTCCCTCCACTGGCACCCCAGAGGCAGGACACCAGTTCTCAGGGTGCCCAGAGCAGAGCACAGCCTGGCGCTAGGCCCAAGAAGCTGCTGGGCCCCTGCCCACCAGTGGCTCTGATGCCTGACATTCATGAAGAGGCTCCAGGTTCTCCGAATCCTCGAAGGCACCGGGGTAAAAGAGGGCTTCACTGGGTCTGTCCGTGTTCCGGCCACTTCACTGCTCAGGGCCCCGAACTGGCCCAGAAGGACCAAAGAGTGAATGGCTCCTGTCTCGTGGCCCAGCCATTCTCACCACAGCCTCACCCCATAGCCTGACGCTGCAGGGATTCTGCCAAAGAGACTGCATGGAGGATCGGAGATGGGCGAGTTCAGGGTTATGCGGGGAGACCTAGAAAGGAAGGGGAGTGAGGCACGGGGAACTGTGAAGTTTGACCTGAACTCTGGTTGGTTTTGAAGAAAAGAGGTGGCCATGACCCAAAAATGCAGATGGCACTGGAAGCCAAGAAGATCGGGACCCTGGCCTCCAGAGTGCAGGGGTTTCTGTTATGCTGGGTTTCCTCCAGGAGGAGCATCCAGGACTTCGGACCTCCAGATTTTAAGACAGTGCACCACCGTGTGAGTCTTAGAGTCACTTCGTAATTCATGTGATTATTATAGCCACAACAGGAGAGGAGTGCTGGGAGGAAGAGGACAAATAGCATCCTCTGGAAATCCAAGAGCTGAGACTCACGGAGTGAGTCCACACAGGATGCAGCTGCGTCCCACCGAGCAGCCACTGCGTCTCAGGAAGGCTCTGGGCCAATGTGTGCTCTGCTCACTGCTCGGGCCAGAACTGTCAGGTGCATGGCGACTGTTCAGTAAACTTTTAGAGTGCGTTCCTCAAGGATGAACTCCAGCACCTGCAGGCGTGGTGACCTCCTAGGCAGTGATCCGTGTGCTCACCACCCTCAGTCTCTGTCCTGTGCCATCCACGGTCCTCCCTGGCCACTGCCCAGGCTGGCCACACCAACCCTCTCCACCCCAGTCTGAGTGATATCTTCAGACCTGGCTGTGCAGCAGCAAGTCCCCACCCTATGTGGCTTTGCCTCATCTCTGCCTCTTCCCCTTCCTGTCTCCTACTCTTCTTAGAGGTTTCCTGTCTCCCCTGCATCTCTCCCCAGGGTCCCTGCCCTGCACCGGCTCTGTGTCCCCAACAGGCAGGTGGGGGGCCCACGGCAGTAAACCTCTCAGGCTGAGGCCGAGGCCCAGCAGAGGTGGGGAGGTGGTGGGCACTCACACCTGGGTTCAGGCACACCTGTGAGATGGACGAAGGCTAAGCATCCTGGAGGCTCACAGCAGATAACGGTCATGACCTAAAGGACATCCTCCAGGTCCCCGTGTTGAAGTCCTAACTACCAGTGCTTTGGCAGAGCTGCACAGAAGTCAGAGGGGCTCTTGAGATGTGGACTGCTGGGTTTGCAGTGGGGCTACTGAAGGTGAAGCAGGTGGGGTCTCACACTTGTGGTCTGACCCATGGGCACAGGTTGTCCCATAGTGGAAGGATCAGAGATTTCTCCCCATAGATGTGTTAAGGACACAGCAGGAAGCCAGACACAGCCCGCACCAGAACCAGACCATACCACCACCTTAGCCCCAGCCTCCAGCATCCAGAACTACAGAGAAAACTTGACACTGTCAAAGGCCACCTGGTGCAGGATTTTGTGACAGCTGCTAAGCAGACCAAGGTGGTGCAGTGCTCACTGTACTGGCCTCTTTTGTGCAGTGGTTCTGGGCAAAACTATTGTAGCAAGATTAATTTCTGCTAAGGGTGACAGTGGATGTCTGCTGTTTGCCAGCCCAACATCAATGCTTCCATTCTTATAGCAGTAGCACCTTGACTTTTGTTTTGATCTAAAATGTCCCCAAATCTTCATGAGTGTGGAAGGAGATTAGATCATGAGGGTACCATAATTGACTTGCTGTTTAGAGCTGAGGCCTGGTTAGAGGTGAGTCACGGGGCCTGTCACCTGCTATATGCCCGTCCTTGGCTCTCCCCCCCCCCCTTTTTTTTTTTTTTTTGAGACAGGATCTCACTTTGCAGTTCAGGCTAGCTCTGAACTCACTATGTAGTCCAGGCAAGCCTCGAACTCAGCAATCCTCCTTGTCTCTGCCTCCCGACTGCTGGGATGACAGGCATGAGCCACCACACCCAGCACTGTGGTATGTGGTATTGATGGCTGGTGGGTGTGAGTCTCCATGCCCAGCGTTGTATGTGGTTACCAGGGATTGAACTCAGGACCTTGTGGTGGCGAGGCAGGTGCCAGAACCACTGAGCTAACCCTCCGCCCCGGCTCTCCCCTTCTCACTCTGCTTCCTGCTCACCATGCTGTGAGCAGGCTTTCTCGCCTGGCCCTTCCACCACACCGTGTCTGCCTCAGAGCTGGCCAACAATAGGCTGAACTCATATTGAATATTTTGTCTCAGAAACAAGAGAGACTGAGGCAGTTTTCCTTTGGAAAATTGTGGGTCTCTCTCAAAACCCAATCCAAAACAGTCTTGGTGAAACTGTCAAAGCATACACTTCTTTTGTCAAGAAATGATCACAGGACCCTCCCCCAAACCAGGCCAGACAACAACAGGAATTTGGAAGTTGGGCACAGAGACACAGAAATTGAAAAAACATTCAAGGTAATTTATTTTGATATAGTACCAAGAAAAAATACTGACCGATAAGTCCCGTTATCTAGATTCTTGTAGCTATGATGACTCTTGCCTTTCCAAAGTCTTGCTGATGAGTTTCTTTTCCTTTGATGAAACATTCCATACATAACCTTCTCAGAAATTCTTTTTTAGTTTGAATGAGTCATATTTGACCTTGGTGTCTTCCAACCAAAGAGCTCTGAGTGATACATCTGTCTATCAAATCTGTGCTGCTGATTTTTTATGCCAATGAATTATTTTAATATAACTGTGATGAAGATGCATATGCATTACTGAAAGCTATCTGTGATTTGGCAAGACCTTTAGTTTTAAAAGTTTGAGTGATTAATATATGCATTAGAGAAAATGAGCTTCATTTTTTGCAAGTATTCTTTTTGCTGATTTTTGTCACCCAGGCAACTCTAATGTTTAGAGTCATCTGAAAAGTGATAAGATTGGTGAAGTTTCTATTCTG
>PVIC010028999.1:0-22822 GCA_004025085.1 Thryonomys swinderianus
AGACAAGGGTGAAAGACGTCATGAGGGTTATTAGTTTAAAGGGGTTTTCAGGGAACCATCTCATATGAAATGATGCTGGCACTGAACACTAACTTTAAACATTCCACTGCTGCCGGGTGTGGTGGCTCACGCCTGTCATCCCAGCACTCGGGAGGCAGAGGCAGGAGGATTGCTGAGTTCGCGGCGGCTTGCCTGGGCACCATAGTGAGCTCAGGGCCAGCCTGAACTACGAAGCGAGACCCTGTCTCAAAAAGGAAGAAAAAAAAAAAAACATTCCACTGCAAGGAGTCTGGACTCACTTTCCCTTCTAGCCCGAGGGGTAGGAAGTGCACAGGCCGACTGACAGCATGGGACAGAGCGGACCCAGCACCGGGAGGAGCAGTTCCAGACACAGCAAAGCAGGGAGGACGAGTGGGCCGGTTCACCCGTGACCCACCGGGCCTTGCAGGCATCTGAATGTTCTCCTGATGAGTTAAGACGCGATGTGTAGAGGCTGAGCGGGGGAAGGTCTGACGTGATATCCATTTACTCTGAATTCTCCGTGTAGCACACACTTACGCCTTGGTAAATTCTTGGTCTGTCTCTGGGACTTAAGTTTCCACATTTTTCGAAATAAAAGGTTTGGAGGAACGTGCCCCTGCTTTCCCTGACATCAGCAGTATTACGGAATGCCACAGCCCCTCCTCTCTGAGGAAGCCTCGCTCTCTGGGGGGCGCCTGGCCCCCTTCACCTGGGTCCCCTCAGGTTCTCCCCCGAATCGGCACAGCCTGCTGTGAGATCCACTTTCCCCGTACAGCTGGAGCTGGGCCCCTCTGGCGTTCACCACAAGCTTAATTGGGAGATGCTTTGTAATTGCTTCCATAAAAAATAATGTCTTATTAAAAAGATAAACAATTATGGAAACGCCACGGTCACAGTACAGCCAGATGTGTTGTCTGAAGGAAGAAGAAAAGAGAGATCAGAGAGTCTTTTGGTGAGAGTATTCAGTACCTACAGGACAGGAAGACATATTCCAACAAATTCCCCCCAATCCTGCTTTGCGTGCTGCTCAGCACATTTGCTACCTCAAAGAAGTAAGACTCTGTCTCAAAATGTGAAACAAAAATTTAGAAGAGTTGGGGGTGCAGCTCAGTGCAAAGCCCTTGGATATACTCCCTAGAAGTGAAAGGCAAATGTGGAGCAATGGCTGAAACCCTTGTGAAAATGAGAAGAGGTGCATTTACAAAGGAGGCTTCTTGGCTCTCCTTCCAGGACACTTGAAGGACGCAGCCGCTTCTGACGATTCTGTCTCCCGCCACCACCTCCCCCACCTGAGTTACTGCACATGTGTCCCGAGCTCTCTTTCCTCCAGTTACCTGGAGAGCTCTTCTCCACACAGCAGTCAGACGATGCTATTAAACATGAGACGAAGCAAACCTCTCCCAAAGGTTCCTCCACCCACGCAGATTAGACGCAAGGTTCTCACACGGTGGTAGACCCCCTGCCCTGTCCCGAGGGTGTTTCTTCGCCTCCCTGCCCAGCACCCTCTTCTCCCCTGGGTCCTCTATCGCTGGCCCCATCCAGTAATATCTCTGTCATCTCTGTCTTGAAGCTAAGGCAACTGAGAAGCAGAAAGGGTCAGAAAAGGGCAAGTACTTCTTTGAATGAGACGGAAGGACTGATGCCTCTCTCAGCCGCCATCTGTGGTGGACCGTGTGGCTTAGTGGTGCTGAAATACTTTGTAGTTTAGCCCACTCTCTATTTGGATTTCCAGCATTTCGCTAGGTCTCATTTATTTTCCCCGCTCAGACCTTGTCTTCACTTTGTACACATAATTTATTCACACTTTCAGTGTGGCTCTCAGTTCTACAGCCTGGAGCACGTTAAGAATAACCTTATACAGACCCTGCAGTCCTTGGCATCCTTGAAGATTATGTAACATTTATTCGTGATGAATAGTTCATGATGTCATTCGTCCCAGAGCCAGCCGGGGGGATGTCAGCCAGGGGATGTGTTTAGGGTGTGCGCATCTTTGTCAGCAGTGCCCTTTCAGATCTTCACATACTTAGAAAACTGGTGTCCGGCAATTCATCTTCTTTTCTGTTTTTTTTTTTTTTCTTAGGTGGGATCCTGCTATATTCCTCAGGCTGGTCTTGAATTTCTGGGCTCAAGAGACCCTTTTATCGTAGCCTCTCTAATTGGTAACCACGATCCTTTGATTCTCTGTGTGTCTGGTACCGGAATTGATGAACTATGACCTAATATTCTTAAGTCAACTCAACAACATGTATGGATGGTTATTCGACCCCCAGGAGGCTAAACATGCCCCTTCACCCCTCTGGATGGAGTGTGCTTGGACACTTCATTCAAGTAATTCAGAACGCAAATTGAGGAAATGTAGATCAAAGAAAACTGTACATAGAGAAATGTGTCCAGAATACTTAACCCAGACGAAGAAGCTCAACACCAAAAATGATAGTTATTGTTGATAGCGTGAGGCTTCTCTGTGTCCAAAGTGACATTTCAACACTGTGATTCTCATCCTCAAAACTAGTCTTGCTTTAAGAAAAATCAGGTAAATTCTCACTCAGGGGCATTCTGCAAAATACATGCCCGTGACTGCTTGAACTGTCGAGATCATTAAAAACAAAGAAAGTGTCAGAAACTACAGCAGTAGAAAAGGGCAGAGAACTAAACGCACTGTGGTATTCTGGAAAAGAAAAGATGTAAGTGGCTTATGAGGAAATAGGATCAAAATACAAACTCTAGTTAGTAGTAACATCAGCATTTATTTGTAGATTTTGACAAATGCACAATAGAAACGGAAGATGTTCATGGAGGAAAGCGATTATGCTGTAAATTAGAACTCTGTACAGTTATGCAAATTTCATAATACTCTAAAGGTAAAACTTCACTTTTTAAAATAGGCAGATATCAAATTTTAATAATCTGTGGTCTGTTTATCTTATTATAACATATTATGCCAAATTATAGTCTGTGCAACTCATTAATATCACATCTGTTTTTACTCGAATAAAAGGACCCATTCCATGTGTTGCAAAGATATTAAATATTCTTAACCTTTAAAACTTCTCTTGATCCACAGAGAAAACAGTCCACTGCTTCTCTGTGACACTTAAATACATAAAATGTTTCTGCACCAAGGTCATATAAGTATTTATCCATAAAACCAAGTAAGGGCCAGGGGTTGAAAATCAGGAATTGTAGTTGTTGCTACCAAGGCGAAGTAATATTATCAGGAACCCCCCCCACCCAGTGTAACTTAATTATTGAACACGTTGCTGTTTAAAAACTAAGATACACATTGAACTCAGAAACAGGATGCGAAATTGCAGGCTGAGACGGAGCGTGAGCGGGCCGCATATCCCCGGTTTGAGCCACTATGCCTGACGCTCACTTCCACGCGGACCAGCCCGCCTGTTTTGGTCAAGGACTCCTCTTCCCTGGCCACACCCGCTTTCCCGGGTGGCCGCTGTGATCTGTAGCTTCCGCCGTCACTGGCCAGAGAGAAGACTAGAGGGCTGGGGTGGGAGCAGGAGGCCGGAGCTCTGCAGTCCGCTCTGAATCCTTCCTGAGCTGCCCCTTGGTGAGCTCTGTTTCCAAGACAAAGGGGAAAGGTAAGCGCCACCCCCTGCTTTTGTTGTGGTGCCATTTCAGGCTCCACACCCTTGTGAGGCTTCCCACTGCCAGGGTGTGTCTCCTGGCGGAGCAGAATGATTTCAGTAGGAGAGAGACAGCAAACCCCAGTGCCCGCAGTCTCCGTTAACACGGATGCCCACGGTTCATGCTTTATTCGGAGGGTAAAGCCGCCCAGAGAAGACCTGACTAGGCTCCCTCATTCTGACGCCCACACCAGCAACCAGAGGCTGGAAGCGGGACTCTGTACTCTTACGCAGGTGGCACTTTGCCGTTTCTTTGCGGTTTAAGCCGCTACTGACAGGCTGGCATCGCAGAGCTCTGTTATCCTGTGGGGTCCGCGCTGCCACCTCGCCCCCATTCCGCTTGTGCAGTTGGTGTCATGGGAGATGTTTGGCCTCAGAGCGCTCAGGGTGATCCGGTGGCGCAAAAGGGGAGCATCGGGGAGCGAGGTTCCAAAAGATGGTCCCTCTCCGAGGTTGGATGTGGACCTGTGGGGCCAGGACGCTCGGGCCAGCCCTGCGGGAGAGGGAAGCCAGGGGAGGGTCTTCAGTTCGCTGCTCTTCCTTGTCGCTCTCAGACCCGAACTGCATCGAGCAGGGACGGCCTCCACCCGAGGTCCAGAGATGCAGGTTCCCCGTCCCGACCAGAGCGCTTCATTCGCTCCCAAACCAATTCTGATGGGGGGGGGGCGGGGAATCACCTCTGTGCGCTTTGTTTTATCTTAGTCTGAAAAATGTACAATAGAGAAAAGAATTATGAACCCATTGAAATAAGATAGCACTTTTAGAATCCAGATTCCTCAATGTAGACCCCGGCTCAGAGTATGAATAAAAATCCCAAACCAGACTCAACCAACTGCTTTGATGTATGCCTTTCTCTCAGGATTCGTTCTCAAAATGAGAAAAATTAGTAAAATTATAAAAATGGAACCTGACCTACAGGCAAAGCACATCTGGAAATACAAACCCCTCCTACTCTTCGAATTGTCAGCATTACTTGGGCTTCATTAGACACAGGTAATGAGATGCACAAGGAAATCCTTTCTTTTAGAATCTAACTGCCTCAGCGTTAATCTTCTGCAGATGATTCTGTGTGATTTTACAGCAAACATTTCCCACAAAGGCAATTATAAAAATGGAATGAAAATGAAAAGCTGGCCATAACAGGTTTTCCAACCTTGCTTTTCCCATCTTTGAAAGTCAGATGTGAACAGCATTCGGATCGGAAGCTAACTGCACTTTGAATTCATGGCACTTTTCTACAGGTCCCCACAAAGTCCATATTTTCCTCCTCCACGGTATCTCCATCCCCAGTTACCCTTTTCTTGGACGCTTTCCTTCTAATGCCTCTGTTATATAACTCTCATACCGTGTCCAGTGAATCGAAGCCTGTTGAAGAGCTTTTCAACTGACAAAATTCAGACACAGCAACCTGACTGTTCACGTCAAGCCTTATGCTTATTAGGCCTTTTACGGTGTTGCCATGTTAGTGGGAACACCGAGACCATACTGGTTCATTCTGATTTAATGCTGAAACCGTCCTTGCCAGATGACAGCACTGATTAGATCGCACCAAAGTGTCCATGCTCAGTCACCACCGAGAGCTGGGTTCCCCCTGTGCAGCTGCGCCGTGTCTTGGGCGCAGTTCTGCAGCCGGATTAATCTGACCGTTTGATAACGAGGAATCGAACTCACATTTATCCCTAGAGAACGTTCAAATAGTCACCACTAAGTGGGTCACATGGTGTACGCAAGCCCAGGTCCCCATCTCGTACCGACCGCGGTGTGTAATGCCAAATAAGTGCCAGGTGGGTTCCCTGATGAGACCGTGACACCAGTGCTTTCTCTTCCCAGAAGACACAGGCTGCGCACAGCATCTAGATGGTTAGAAAGGCCTGAGATGAGCTCAGAAGCCCAAGCTGAAGTGTGTGGTCCAGGAGACAGGCTTAGCTTACTGTTGCTAGGTCACTAGGCAAATTGAATGCTTGCACTGTCACGGTTGTAATTTTTTTCAACAGTAAACGAAATCCACCTGCTGAGGTTAGATCTCCTATTAGAAAGCAACATTAACTTCATTCGTGCCAGTGCGTGTGACTGAGCTTTATCCAGTGAGCAACACCCCGCAGGGGACACTCACTATAAGATCTGGAACTAAGACTAAGAGGTTGGGCATAGTAATAAAAGATTGTTTCCCACTGCCCAGAACAGACTGATGTAGGCCTGGAAGAAATCTGAGCAAATGTCATAGAGAAATGTGTGGACTGAGGACTCTAGACCCTTTTTCCAGTGAGGACTATAGAAAGCACAGGCTTAGAGTGTCTTCAGTTGTGCCGTCATAGCTGCCTCCATAGGCTGAATCAAACCCCACTGCTCCCTGTTCGTGGGCTCTTTGACTCTGGGGAAAAGTTACAAGTTACATGGTTCAGACGTGGTGATTACAGGAGAGGAGGACACCCCATGCCACAACATTTTGGGCGAACTTCCTTCCCCATAAAATGGACTTCCTCAGCTACATCTCCGTATCTTTTAAGTTACAGCTTGTAACACACAGTGAAGAGGACTCCAGAGCTGTCTTAGAAAGCGGCAAGGACGGCGGGATAAGCGTGTTCAAAGGGACAAGGAGTCTTGCGAACGGGACCGATCACAGCAATCATTATTTCTAATTCAAATATTTACCACCTACTCTGATCACCCTTTGCAAGACAACGAATGCAAGGCAATAACTAGATACTTTGGAGTAGAAGCTGAGAGATCATGTGACTATGTGGGCCGGTGCGGCTGCTCAGCAGACACACTGCGTCCTTGCAGAGCCGCCCCGATGTGGTGGTTGCTATCCTGCTCGCTTCTGGGTCAGGGTTTGTGCCTTTTCTCCTTCGGCCACACACTCAAATGCACTGCCGAGTGATGGGGCGGTCCATGGCACGGCTGCGGGCACAAAAAAGCACAGCTGAAGAGGTGGTCAAGTCCGAGGAGAGTAATTTCATTATGTTTAACGGGATCTCTTTTTTTTTTCTTATAATGCATCTTCTCTGTAAATATGAGTGCTATTTGAAAAAGGTGGCAAAATTGTCAACGTGTAGCCCTCATTTTTATCATTCAAGTTTGCTTGCAGTATTAGTTTCAAGAAAACCAGACAAAAACCAACTAAACATAATGGCAAAACCATACCTCGGAAGTCCTCTTAGACTCTTTCTTCCACTTCCTGTGTTGAATGGTACCTTCTCCAAACAAGCCACGTGGCCAAATTCTCCCTCTTTTCATCCTATGTCTATTTTCAGATAAGTGGAATGATCTGGTGACAATCACAAAAATAAAGGACAGTCATGCCCGTGTCAAAAAACGGACACCCCCCCAAAGAAAAAAATATGATGCCCTTAGTCAGTATTTATGGTGAATTTAGGGCTGGGTTGTAGCTCAGTGATAGAATACTAACCTGGAATTTACCCACACTGTTAAATAATTGGTCCCACGCCTTTCATTTCCAAGTCAGATATTAATAATACCAATTAAAGCCATAATTGCCAATTTTATGATGGCTTCAGGAAACCATTATTAATGATATTAGATTTACTTTTTAGAATAATTTCATGTTAATCACATAGCAATATGTGTTTTTATAACACTCAACTGATAATTAATTATGATGCTCATCTTCTTAATTGCAAATTAAGCCCCCCCCCCGCATATGTTGAAGACTATTTCATCAGAATGTTTCCAGGCAGTGAGCTGGTATGGCAAAATACTCATCTACAGTATGTATTTGGTCACGTTAGACTGTGCATCAGTCAGAACAGCTGTCTGAACGGAGTAGAGCTGGGGAAAGAACATCCTGGGGGGGGCAGATTCCCAGAGGAGCCTGGGTAATGTGGACGCCCAAGACTTCTGACTTCCTCTGGATGTACTTTTTGTTCATTCTAAGAGACGGTGGTCAGCCCATTTGACCTCCTCGCACATACCTTCTTCTATTTGTTTTCCAGTAATTCTTTTTCTTAAGTATGGTGAGATCCTGCTATGTACCTGTTACGGCTTATGTCTGGATGTCCTCCCAAGCCTTGTGCGGTCACAGGTGAGGCTTTTCAGGGGTGGCTTGATCTAGAGCGTGGGGTGCTGGGATTGACTCATGTTGCGATGCTAGGGTTAACCATTTGCCTTTTAATAAGGACACAGCTACCAGAATATGATCCATCATACCTCGCAGGCTTCCTGGGATGGCAAGGCTATCGTCATCGGGCTGAAAAGCAGCCCTCAGTGGGTGGCAGGAGGAGGCAGCAGAGAGCTACGGGACAAATGATTATCTTTTATTGTTTAAGGTACACAGTACTGGGGGCTCAGGGCTGCAGACCTGAGCATCCCAGACGGAAGAACACAGCCACGTCCGGGGACAGTGACCTTTTATCTTGACCACCTACAATCACAGCTCCACAGCTCCTTGGCCCCACACACAGAGAAACATATCAGTCTTTCCCTCTTTTATGCTCCTCTAGTTCTCAAATTAAAATGCAAACACAAACAAGCAACTAGAAACAAAACAAAAGCCATCGGTGCTGAGCTCAAGCGTGTACTTTCTCCTACGGCGGCCTCCTGCCCGGGCTGCTGCCTGGCTGCCCCAGCAGAGGCGGTGCCAGCTTGGCCGGGGGAAGGTCAGCCCGCTGGTGCCCGGTCCGGTCTCACCGACAGCCGCTCCGAGCGGGTCGCCCCAGGGCAGCAGTGAGGGCGCGATCATCGGCCCCCGCGGCCGGGGAACCTTCCAGAAGCAGAAACCCCCGCGTGCTCCCGGCGTGGACTCGACGGTGACTCAGCACGGGTGGCACCGCTCACCCTGCTCTGCACACAGAGGACGCGCCCGCACCGTGCGGGGCCTCCCCGGCAGGCTGGTGACGAGCGGCCCCAGGGAGGCTCAGGTGTTTCCGGGGCTTGCGAAGATGTGATGGAAAAAAAGTAAAAGCAGAGTCAAAGCGCATTAAAAATTGCTTTTACTTTACTTCAATGCCAAGAAACTTACTGCTGCCAAGTAAGACGCCCCATGGTTCCTGGCTGGCACTGCCATCAAAATGTGGCTGAGCCTGGGCCGGAGGGTTGGCTCAGTGGTTCCGGCGCCTGCCTTGCAAGCGTAAGGACCTGAGTTCGATCCCCGGTAACCACATATAATGCTGGGCATGGAGACTCACGCCCACCAACAATCAACACCGCATACCACAATGCCGGACGTGGTGGCTCACGCCTGTCATCCCAGCACTCGGGAGGCAGAGGCAGGAGGATTGCTGAGTTCGTGGCGGCTTGCCTGGGCACCATAGTGAGCTCAGGGCCAGCCTGAACTACAAAGCGAGACCCTGTCTCAAAAAAAAAAAAAAAAGAAAAAAAAATGAAACTCCTCTTCCCAAGAGGGAAGCCACTTCTAAAATTTCTGGCATGATACCATGGGGCCTTGTGGCCCAGCGCTGAGTCAGAGCCTGTGGATCCCCCTCCTCTCTGAAGAGGACGGCGAGCTGACGCCATGTTACCTACAGCTGACACGTCGCCGTGGCTGTCGGTGGCCCAGACCCGCGCGGGCCTGAGGTGCTGCCCCGTGGCCCTCACTGCTCCTCTCTCCTGCCCGCTTTGCACGTGGCCACGCTGAGCCAAAGCGCCTTTGTCCACGGAATCAGGGAGCGGAGCAAGTTCCTGCCCAGGTTCAAAATGCTGAGATAGCTCAGCGCTTGGTGAGCTGCGATCTGACAGCAATCACCCCGAGGTCTTGTTAAAGAGGCAGCTGCTGATGCAGCAGGCCGGGGGGGCGGCCTGAGATTCGGCACCCTCGACAAGCGTCCAGGTGTTGGGCAGGACGGGTCAACAGACTAATTGGTCTATCAAGGGGCCCACTTGGGCCTCCACGGAGAACCCCCAAGTTTATTGCATTCAATGAAATAATGATGAGATAATTCAGGTAAATGCAAATATGTATGTGTCATATCCTTTGGCAACACGGGAAGGCAGCACTACGTGGTGGACAAGGATCTCATATCAGGGAGTTCACACTGGTTATAAAACAGACTCAGAGACAGAAAGACAGAGACAGAGACAGAGACAGAGAGAGATAGACAGAGACAGAGAGAGACAGAGACAGAGAGAGAGACAGAGCCAGAGACAGAGACAGAAGCAGAGCCAGAGCCAAGACTGAAACCAGAATAACAAAGAATGATATCGGAAGGAGCTGTTTGATGCCCACAGTTCAGTCAACCACCACAGAGCCCTCAGGCGCACGTGCTCACAAACTGTGCCGCCGTGTTGTGGTGACACTGTGTCCTCGACACACCACAGAGGTGAGCGGCACGAAGCACAGACTTGAGGAGCCCCCTAGAGCCCGGGCACCTGCTGCCCCAGGAGCTGCCCGGCCACTGCCCGGAGCGTGGGCACCCCAGCCGCCCTGCGAGCAGAGGGTAAACGGACTGGAAAGCAGCCCGGGCACTCGGCGGACCCTCGGTGACATGGCGGAAAGGCTGCGGGTGTGAAGTGCTCCCCGGAGCTGCCGCTTCTGGCTGCTCCCGACGGCCGCATGGTCCCCTTTCCGGGGCAAACCCGGGAAGGACCCAGCCGGCCTCCCCGCCCTCCCCGCTCTGTGCTTTCTCTCTGCTGAGATGACGCCCTCGGCTTGGGTGGAGGATTTGTTTTTACTTTTTATCTTTATTTGTGCATTGTAGATACACATCATGGTCACACTCGACATGGGGAATTTGTACCAGGATATGACACAATTTAATTCTCATTTTTTTCCCGTTCCCCTACCCACCCCACCACCTTCACCCCCTGAATACATAAGCTTTGCTTCCCTTTCCTTATTACCATCGCATTTTTCTTTACCCCCCCTTACTCCTGCATCATACTTCCCTTTGCATATTTTCCATTTCACAATAAAAATTGTACATGCTAGAACTTATTATGTCTTCAATTTCTCATACCAGAGAACAGATACGATATTGACACATCTGTGACCTATTTATTTCACTTATGAGTATGGAATAAAGAAGATGTAGTTTTTCTGTAAAATGGAGTATTACTCTGCCTTAAAGAATGATAAGTTTGAGTCATTTATCCTCGGATGCATATACCTTCAGGCAGGGGATTTTTGTTTTGTTTCCTTTTGTTTTTGAGACAGGGTCTCGCTTTGTAGTTCAGGCTGGCCCTGAGCTCACTGTGTAGCCCAGGCAAGCCTGGAACTCAGCAATCCTCCTGTCTCTGCCTCCTGAGTGCTGGGATGACAGGCGTGAGCCACCACGCCCGGCACTGTGGTGTGTGGTATTGATGGCCGGTGGGTGTGAGTCTCCACGCCCAGCATTGTATGTGGTTACCGGGGATTGAACTCAGGACCTTGCGCTTGCGAGGCAGGCGCCGGAACCACTCAGCTAAATCTCCGGCCCAGGCAGGGGATTTTTACAGCGGCATTTGTGTAGACCCTCATGTTCTCTGTCACAGGCCCACAGTGTGGGTATGAAGAGCATCGCTGTTTATTAGATAAGGAGCTTGAGCTTGAGGCCCCGAAGGCCGTGTGCAGTCGCCATGCCTTCCTCTCCGTCCGGCTTTTCGCAGCCCTCCGTGTTCCCGGCCTGGCGCTGTGAGCTGCCCGGCTCTTTCCCACCTCGTCCTCCACCGCGATGTGTCTGCGCCCTTGGGGCCGGCTGTCCACGCCTCACACCCCTGCCCCTGTGGACAACGGTGACTCCGCCCGGTCGCTGAAGCAGCTCGTGTCCTTCCCCTTCGGGGCCGGGGACGGAGGGACTCGCAGCACTGCGTTCCCAGGTGCTGCACGGTCTCCCCGTTGCCCTGGCAACACTGCAAATCGTCATTTCACTGCCATTCCTCTCCTCCTCCGGAGCTGGGTCCTGCAGACACCCCGATAAAGGCGACTTTACTCACGCACGGGCTCTGAGCTTTTAAAACCTCCCTTTCAAGCCGCTGGCTCTGAAGACCCTGGGATGCTCGTGGCGGCGTGTTCCGGGCGCCTCCCGGCGCAGGGACGCGCCACGGCTGGGCGCCCGGTCCTGCGGCTGCCGCTGAGCCCAAGAGGAGGGACTGGACGGCGCAGGCGCCGCCGGCGTGTGCGGTCTGGATTCTGCGGTCGAGCAACCCGGGCGAGCCGCTCTTCTCCCTTGGAGCCTCCCGCGGGCGTGGCAGGAGGTCCCTGGCCGGCTCCGTCCCGGGGAGGAGGGGCGGGGCCCGCGGGGTGCAGCACGCCAAGACGCTGCAGCGCAGGGGAGTTCCTGCGGGGGAGCGAGGCAGGGCGGTGTCTGCACAGCCGAAGCTCCCGGAGCGCAGAGGCGCAGCTGGCTCTCAGCGCGCGCGGCCTGCGCGGACGCACCTGTGGCTCCCGTCGCGGAGCTTCCGTCAGTACCGGGACCTCGGACGTGGGTGCCGCCTCCCGGCTGCGTGCCGGCAGCGTTACACCATGAAGGATACATAGGAACCATCCGCGGGGAAAGGGGCTCATCTGGAGACTAACGCTGAGTGAAATAACCCTGACGTAGAGGTTTAAATACCCTGTGTTTTCTCTTACGTGACAACCCCAAAGCGTAAACAATTTGAAGAACAAAATAAGACGGAGAGGGGAGGAGACAGAGGCAGACTCTACACAGATGGGGATAGGACGTGGGCTGAGGACGGGAGGGAGGAGCCGAAGGGGAAGGAACACACGGAAGAGGCGAGGGGTGTACACGCCAGCGCCCCACGCGCGTGTTTATTACAGTCAGCACGAGCCAAGAGCACGTCTTCTGCAGAGCAGGACACCCTGAGAGGCGCGTGCAGTCCTTACGCCTAATGTCTCCCGGACAGATTTGAAACCCTCAGATAAAGGGGAAAAAAACGGCTGCTCACCCACTGAGAAACCGCTGATGTCAGGCCCTGGACACACAGTGTGCCTGTCTTTACTGAATTTAGAACACTGGACAGAAATACCTGTAGGACAAAAAGGAATGCACTGTTTTTTGTAACTGTACTTATTTGAAGTCTCAACAAAAAAGTGAATGCCTCCACAAAAAAATCCAATTTAACTGAAAACTTGAAAATGGTAACTACACAGTACGCGTGTGGCTCGTTTCATTCCTGTGCCCACAGCAGACACTGCCCGTGACCAGACAGAGCGACCCTCGCGGTCCGTTTCCAACCGTGTGACCAGAAGCCGCTCCGCTACGCACGGCCCCTGGAGGCTTAACCGGCCGCAGAGCGAGCTCCAGGCCACCAGGGGCCAGCGCCAGGCGCTCGCCTGGAGAATGGAATCTCAGCCCCATCCAGACCTGCAGAATCAGAATCTGTGTTTTAGTTTACGTTTTCTTTCATTTTTAGTGGTGCCGGTTTGCAGAAGTAGCGTCTTCCTTCCTTGTGTGGAGCTGGTACGTGTACTTAATAGAGCTCAACGCCTCTTCAGCCTGGTCCCCTCCTCTCACTCTCTGTGGGGCGTGAACCGGAAGGCGGAGCTGCTCCCGCCCCTCTGTCCATCCGCTGCTTCCCGGAGATTCTGGGGTATCAGAGATTAGGGTGCTGCAGCCTTGGAAAACCCATGAACCACAGACCCTCTTCCTAGGGAGACAGAGTGCAGAATTCACGACTAAGGCTTGTGTTAGGCTAATCTTTTGTCTACTTTTGTAAACTTCACTTTGCTGAAGAAACTATATGGAAGAAAATATTTGACTCAGGCAGAGAAATAGTCCTTTGAAGGAAATATGAAATAATTACCCAGCATCTTTGTATATTCCCTAAGCAGATCTGCGGGTCCTTTCTGAGGACAAACGAACAAGCTTCCCTTTTTTGCTCTTAAAATGAAAATTTTTTCAACAATTAATCTTCAATTAATTTTCCTATTTTATCCATCCAGACGGTACTGAGTTAGTTTCTCCTCCGCCATCGGGAGGGATTGTTGCTAGTTCCCGCCCTGAGATGTCAGAAAGATGCACTTTCTCTACTCCTAGCATCTAGGACCCGAGGACATCGGAGCTGGCAGATCCTGAGCGGCTGCTGGGGGAGGAAGGGCCTGTCAGGCGGCTCGCCCGGTGCGGGGTGCCCAGAGCGGGTGGGTCCTGGCTGTCTGCGTTCGTTGCCGTGGAAAGTACGTGGACGCTTCTCCTCTTCCCCGCAGGAGTCTTCGCTCATTCCTGATCCACTTAAAGAAAACTGTCAGATTTCTCCTCCAACGCCAGGTTCTCCAGAGTCCTTCCCCACGTCCAAGAGCAGGCTTTCTATGTCATTTCCGGTGGACAGTTAATAATTCATGAACATGTGGAACCCACGCCTAAAATAATTTAATCAGTAACGTGAAAACCATGACACTACGGCAAAAACTCATCAAAGTGGTCAGTGAAAGACACGATTTTGGTCTAAGCGGTAAAGGTAGAACAGGAGAGCCTGAGATTTGTGGAAAAACTCTGTGAGCCCATGCGATTAAAGTTTCGTACCTATTTCTCTTTCATAGCGATGTGGCTTTAATTGTGAACCTGCACCGTCCACGCGTGGGCGCAGGGAAGCCGAGAACTAGCAAACTGCCCTTTTTACGCATGTGGGGCTCCAGAGGAGAGAGCGGCTCGGCCATGGAGCCCCAGCTTCCTGCCAGGACTCCGGAGGAAGAGCTCCGCGATGCTGCGGGCTGCAAAGCCAGCTCCCAGCCTGCTGGGTATCTGAAACGCGAGTCTGTTCTCTGAAGTCGAAGAATGAACTCCAGGAACGACAGAGGCTAAGAGTAGCGAACGTTTATTGAGAAAGCTTCTGCCCAAGAGGGCCAGGAGGGGGGCCTGAGAGCGGGGGAACCTCTCCTCACTTATCAAGACGAGGAGGACATCCTGTTGGACCTTTGGGGGGGATCTTGGGAGCCTCTCGGAGAAAGGAATCCCTGGGGGTCGAGGAGAGTGGGGAGCAGAGCCGAGAACACCTCCGGGGCAGCACCATGGGCGGCACCGAGGACAGGGCCCCCCGAGCCTCTAGCTCCTCGCCAGCCCTACCTGGCTTCTTCGCTCTTCCTGAGATGGCACATATGTGGCAGGAAATCGTACTTTACTACATAGACCGACACTCTTCCGAGAGGGGAAGGTGTGGTCAGGAGGCGAGAATCGACGGGCCAGCCCCGAGGGACCCGGGAGCAGCCGTCCTACTCGCTACCATCGTGCCATGGTCGCGGGCGGTTGCCTAGTCCTTCGAGGTCGCCTTCTGCGAGCGTCGCCCTTGGTGTGCAGTGGTCCAGTCACGGCTCAAACGACTTCGTGTCCCAGGACCACGTGTCCCGGGCACTTCCTCAGGGCCTGCCGAGGACTCGTCTCCTGCAGCACGGATTTTCTTCGTGAGCTGGATACAGTGTCCCTGAGGCTGGGAGGAGAGAAATGTTTTACAAAACTGTGAAAGTCAGACCTCTGTTGTGGTTGTGGTTGTGGTTGTTGTGGTGGCTGTGGTGGTGCCTGTGTCCGCCGGGCCGGGACACACTGAGCCACCCTCCGGCCTGTGGATACACAGCCCCGCCCCTTGCTGCCCAGGAGTTTGTCCCCAGACGGTCACTGACTTCAGTTCCTGCGAACCCAGCTCAGCTCGAGTTCGGCACCCCATGTGCCCCTGAGACAGGTGCTTCGCGCCCACTCAGCTGTGCGTATTTGCAGATTTATCCTGCACAACATTAAATTAGAGGGCAAAGAAGAACAAGACCTCCAGAACCGCACGGTTAGAAATTCCTCGCGAGCTTTTCCTAACCTGCCCCCTCTTCACAAACCCTGAAGAGGAACTAGCAGCAGCCGGTCAGTGGCTAGGTCGTGGTCATTGGATGCCAGGTGCACTGGGTGCCCTGTGCGTCCTCCGGGTGTGGAGGCTTCATTGAAAACAAAGCCACGCCTGGGTGCCTGGGCCTTGGAAGTGCAGAAAGCTGAGGCCCAGTCTCACTCCCTGGTGATTCGGGTGAGAAAGTCAAGATGACGAACCTGTTTCAAAAGCTGTTGGTTTAGAAGTTCTGTCAAGTACGTTCCCTCCCTAAGCCTGTAACTCCTGAATTGTTTTCTGTCCTCTGAGCAAAGACGACCTCTGCCCCTCATTTGTTATCTTCAGGAATGCAAGGGAGCCTTTTTTTTTTTCCCTCACTCCATTAATTTAACTGAGAACATTTATATTTTAATTGAAGAGGAAGTTTTCATAAATATTCATTAATCGCATATAAGTCTCTAGGGTCAGTGGGCCATGGGCCAGGAAGGAAGAAAGAACAGCAATGATTTCCCTTCCCTGAAGTAAATCCACACTCATGAATGCATAAATAGACCCCTGCTCATGCATATTCAATAAGGATCTGCCAAGGGCCAATAGGTTCTCAGTGCAGGGGCGGGGCTGAGGATAGAGAAGCTGGTAAGGCATCTTTCTAGGTGCCTATTGATGGGGTGTTTACCCATCTGTGTGTGGCCCGTCTACACCCATATCCAAAGCTTTACTTCCTATTGACACTTAAGTAAAATAGATTTATATCGAGAGCATCACATGCTTAGATGTATAGTTGTTAACAGAGGAAATTCAAAGGGTTCAGGGAAAGAGGAGGGCAGCGAAGCACTCCAGATGCAGTGCAAACCACATTCTCTTCTGGAAGGCAGAGGTATGGCTATTCCCCCTTTTGTAATTTATGCGTTGTCGGCGAGGATGAGCCGTGTTGTGCTGTGTCTCCGCGGCAGCAGTGGAGGGTTGGCTTGTTTTCCTTTCATCGGGTCCATTGCAAGTGGGCTGTAGCTTTGCTCCACATTTTTTCCTCTCTGGGGTCTTGCTGACATGGGTCTTCTATCTGGACTGTTGCTGACCGTCATAGCCACGCGAGGAGAAAGCATGACCTCTTCCTGGGATTCACCCTGCTCCCTGTGCTCGATCTCCACAGCCCAACACGGATGTGTGCTCCCTCCTCTCTGAGGATTTACGATCCCCTTCTGGACGGCAGCCAGGCAGAAAGGAGCAGCAGATGTGGGATCAGCAACAGGAGTATCATCTATTTTTAAAAGAAACACAGCTATTTTTTTTTTGTTCATTTAATAGAAAAGTACACGGCATGATCAAAATACATGGCAAATGGCTAAATTCTTTAAAAATTATGATAGAAGACATTTTGTTATTAACCTCAAATATTTCCCCTCCTTTTGAACACATTTATCCCGTCGTGTTTGCGCTGTCTGGAGCAGCCCGGGGACTCTCTCATGAGCTGTGCCTTTCTGGTGCCACTGATGCTCTGAGCTGACTCAAGTGCTTCCTTTTCTTTGTCCTTCGGCCTTTGGGGAAGAGCCACTCGTGGCAGTGCCAGATTTATGGAAGGAGGAGCAAGAACATCTCTTGCCCTCTGAGATCGAAAAGCCTTCTTCCTGTATTCCAGATTGAGCCTTCTGCTGGGCGCTTCCTCTCCAGGGAGCTCTGAGCCCTGAAATGTGTTGTTTCTGAGGTTCTGCTGTGTAATTGTGAAAAGCGAAAGTTAAAATTACTACAAATCCCCACAGTAAAACGCTGCATGTCTAACTGTAAAGGGAATGTTTCTCCATTCCGGGGTAAGTGTCACCGGTTGGCATTTGCATGTTCTACCAAAGTCATGGTGGGTTTTCTTCTTCTCCCTGGAGTTGTCTGCCACTCTGGCCACCTCTGGGGTCTCTGCGCACAGACAGGGGTGAAGGATCACTGGAGTAGGCCCGACTGTCTCCACCGCAGGCCTCCCTGGCCTGCACACCCAGCACCGAGTTCGGGCGGTGGTCTCCTTGCCTCACTGAGTGGGCCCCAAGGAAGCCGCTCCTGTTTCCAGGTCCATCCCAGAGACCTTCCTTCCCCAGTCACCCCAGGAGAAAAATCGAGCAGAATAAACTCTCGACAATGATCAAAAGAGACCGGGTGCTGGATGCGAGTCAGCTCCGCTACCGTTTATGATCAGGGGAAGCCAAGGTTCTTCTTTGATCTGAAAAGAAACTGGAATGTGGAAATAAGACACGAGCCATGGTTTAGAGAGAAATCTGAATTTAATTGGTGTCAGGAGCTCGAAAGGGGCAGCGGAGTGTGAAACAGAAAAGGGATTTCTGCACAGCCTGGCTTCAGATCTTCCTAAATGGACACAAATATAAAATCAGTGTTGTTTGCTGATGGATACAAACCACTTGATTTGTTCCAGTGGGTGATGAGCTCTCCTATTCTGAGTGCCCAGCTGAGCTCCCCAGAAGAACAATGTAGTTATTTAACTGCAAGAGAAGCTTGGTGATGGAGACCTTAATTTAAGCACTGGAGTGAAGCTGGGAATGCTGAACATTTGTGCAGAAAAACCTCCACAGACTTAGGGATACATGTTTTGCTGTGCTAATAAAGGATGCTTCCACGAGGGTTACTTTAATAAGCAGAGGGCGGTCCACAGAACCATATTTTGTGAGACACTTAGAGTATGTTCTTGTATATCCATTAAATTTACTCTCCGATCAAATTATTCCTATTTTGTCTTTGGCTAAAGAAAGGTTTATACTTGCTTAATTGATATGGAAGATGCTTTCTGGTTAACAATTAAAGTTAAAATTAATCATATTGCATTTTCTTGCACTGTTGAATACACTGTTCATTACCTTAGTATTTCAAGCAAATCCCAAGAGAGAGATCACAAATCTATTCTTCCTTTTGGCTGAAGAGTGCGTAGGAACTTGCTTGGAGAGATGACAGGGAAAAGGGAGGGGTTGCAGAGAGGGGAAAAGAACACATCAGAAAGTTGGTGAAAACTGTGAGTAATGGAGTCCTTTGAATCACCCCCAAATCGTTAGGCAATGAAGACACAAGATACATTTTTATCGGTTTTCTATTGTCATAGTAATGCGGAATGACAAGCAAGCCCCATATTACATGTCAATAAAAACTATTGTTGTTCGTTATAACTGAAAGTTATGGCTCAGTTTACTGTTATTGGCTATCACAGACTTGGGGTCAACCGGGAAGGTATGTTGACCTTCACTAGCATTAGTCCAGTGCTTTACAGCTTACACTTTGTGGCTCCTTTGCCTGGTTTTCCTAGTGTGGGGGCTGCCTCCCAAGCCTGCCGACCACCTGGCTGTGGCACATTAGGATGTACTTTGGGGAAGACAGGATGTTCTCGCGGGGCCTCTTCCCAAACAGGCTAGCCCGGGCTCGTTCTGCTAGAGCCACGACGAAAACAGAAACGTGCAAGTCCCTGTGAAGCTGGACTTGTGGGGGGGCACTGGCACACGCACCCCGTTGACTAGAGCCCATCACAAGCCACACAGGAGTTGAGGGTCGGAGCATGGGCACAGCTCCTGGAAGCCCTGGGCAGCCATGAAGGAGGCCATCTTCACGCGTGGAGGCAGACGCGGTGCCAGGTGGACGTCCTCAGGAGCAGAGCGAAAGGCCATGGCTATGCCATGGACCGTGCCCTCCCTGTCTCCTGTTCCACCCGTGGGACGACCTCCCGTCACGTTCTTCGCCGGGTCTCCTCCTATTGGCCCAGGATTCAGTTTAGACTGAGCCTCCCTAGGGTCCCCCAAACCTGCGCGTCCCCCTACGAGGCTTCACGATTGGCCTCTGTCTCCCAGAGCACCGCCTGCTGTTGAGTTTCAGCCACCGGCCCTCCGACGTCTTCCTTGCCCGGCACCAGCTCGGAGGACGCTGGGGCTGTTAGTCACCGAACCCTACGGGGCTCTGCACACCGTGTGGACTAGACAGAGGATGGAAGCACCCTCATCAGAATTTAACCGTGTCTTTGAGAAAACACTTAAACTTGATTTTGTGACTGTGCTGAGTTAAATTTCCCCCTGGAATGTGAACAAACTGTCCGGGCATCCTCAGATGACGAAGCTACTTCACACACACATCATGCTGTAAAGCGTGTTCTCTGTCAGGTCCAGAAATCACCTTTCAGGACGCACAAACGGAAGGCGTAGAGCACCCAGGCAAATGAAGCCATGATAACCCAGTGTTTGCCAGGTGAGTAATTGGATTTCTAAACACATGCCTATTTTATGTCTCCTTGTATTAAATCGTTCATGGAAAATATGTTGCTGTTAAATAAAATGGTAGAAGACCACAATCAGTAGGCACATAATGATTTCCTCTTTCACACTTGATTAGGTAGAAAGTTTGCCATAATGTGCTGCCAAAGATAAGCAACTACTGTTAGGAGGCAGAGGGCGCGGGTGCCAGGCACCTGGGGTCCCCGCGGAATGGTGGTGACTGAGGAAAGTTCGCTGCGCCCATTTCTAGGAATCGTGGAGGACAGGTTCGCGTCCCCCTCATACTGGACGAGAGGCCGGCAGAACACAGAGGCAGAGCGTCCACAAGCGGTTTATTTGAGATCGCGCCCACTCTGCCACTGAGAACTTAGTCTGTCACGAGCGCAGGTTGTTTATAAATGGACCTCAGAGCTTCAGCAAACCAAGGGAAGCTTTAGAGCGAGTGGATCGGCAGGGAAGTGAGACAGCGGCAGGCGCGGACGCCAGCCGGCCTTCCCGCGGCCCTGCCGGCTCCGCCCCAGCCGCGCTCGGTGGGGCTCGCTGCGCAGAGACGGGACGGACACCCCGGCGCAGCCTCCCGCAGGCGCCCAGGTTGCCGAGGCCTCAGAGAAGGCCCCCGGCCACCCCGGGACGGGAGGGCTGGGCAGACCCGGGCCGTGAGTGCCCGGACGCTCGGCTGGAGGCGCTGCCGAGCGACGGGCGTATCCGCGCCGGGTCGGCGGCGAGGACTCCCGGCTGCTTCAGCGTCCTCCAGCCGGCGGAAGAGCTTTTCAGAACAGGGGCCCGAAGCGGATTTACCTGCTCCTGCCTCGCCGCTGTGCCGCCTCTGGAGACTTTGAAGACTCCGGTCGTATTTTTTTTTTTTTTTTTTTTTTTTTTTTTTTTTGAGACAGGGTCTCGCTTTGTAGTTCAGGCTGGCTCTGAGCTCACTATGTAGTCCAGGCAAGCCTCGAACTCAGCAATCCTCCTGCCTCTGCCTCCCAAGTGCTGGGATGACAGGCGTGAGCCACCACACCCGGCACTGTGTGGTATGCGGTATGTGGTACGGATTGCTGGTGGGCGTGAGTCTCCACGCCCAGCATTGTATGTGGTTTCCGGGGATTGAACTCAGGACCTTGCGCTTGCGAGGCAGGCACCGAAACCACTGAGCTAACCCTCTGGCCCCCGGTCGTATTTTCTGCAGCGCCTCTGGGAAGAGCCGTACCAGAACTCGGTCTCACAATCAGCCGTTCCTCCACGGGGAGGACTCGCTGCCAGCAGCCGCCCTGCAGCCTGTATGTCCGCCCGGCAAACCGGTGAGGTCTCGGAAAGCGGACGGGACTCCTCACACTGCCAAAAAGCAGAGCCCTGGACACAGACCTCGCTGCTCGTAGACGGACATGCCCTCCGCTGTTCCCGTTGGGATGCCGGGCCACGGGGGCCGCGTCCGTCCGGGGTTAGCAGCTAGGAGGCTGCAAAGACGAGGCGGTCTCGTCTTTCCGTGTCTCTTCCTGGTTGAGGGGCTGGAAAAGGCACTGAGCGCAGTGAGCACGTGGAGCCAGGGCTTCCCTGGTTCAAGGAAAACGGCACAAGACAGAATAAACCCACGCGCACAGGCCTGTATGCATGCACAAGAAGCAACAGGTGAGACGTGATGTTAAATAATGCATGCGTTAGAAATGTAGGAATCAGCTGCGGATTTAGCTCAAGTGGTACCACGCCAACCTTGGATGCACAAGGGCCCGAGTTCGATCCCCAATACAAAAAAAGAAAAAGAAAAAGAAATGTAGGAATCGTATGGTCATCGGTATATATGTGCATCACGTGCCTCTGTCCACAGATGGAAATACGTTGCCGGCCTTAATAGAGGGAAGTGAAAGGGGAAGGCAGGTGGCTGTGGTTAGGAAGAAAACTTTCCCTCTCTCCGCATCACCTGTGCATACCTGGGGATATTTGCAGCACACATAATCCTCTGAAAACAGTATGGACAAACACCGTTTCTTGCGACACCCACAAGGCCACCCGAGCTCCAGGCTTGTGTGCTCACTGTAAGGCCGGCACTGGCCTAAGAATGTTAAACAAACTATTTCTTCTCATCCGCCTGTGCGATGGTCACACAGAGAAGCTGGATTTGGCAGCTCGGGACCCTGGCCTCCCACAGAGACGTCAGCTCTCGGTCCAGAGAGCGCAGTTCGGTACCTGAGCCTTGACCTGGTCACCCCGTACCAGCCCAGATCCCGCCAGGCTCTGCCTCCTCACATCTCAGGACGGGAAGGAGCACGGGTCCCGAGACCCCATCTGTCCACTCTGTTCTGTGTTACTCTGTTCTGTGTGATTAAGGTAACTCGGGGGGTTATGATGTCAGTTGGAGACATGAGGACCCTGGAAAGACTTGTTAGTAGACCAAATTTTAATAATCAAAGAAAGATTTGAATTCATGTCCCAGATCATTGAAATTATGTTAAGATACTGTCTTAATTATGTTAAGGTATTATAATCTCACTTCCAGATTTTCTATGGGATTTTGAGTGATTTGAGTAGTTGTATGATCACGAATTTCAGTCATAAAGCCAATATTGCAAACAGTACATATCCCATGACTTTGTGGTTTAATGAAGCTGAGCTGTATTGATCTAATATTAAATAAACATCAGAATCCTAATGTGCACCAGATTCTGGAAGCTTTGTTGCCTTAGAAAATAGAAGATCATTTGGTGAATTTTTGGCTTAGTCTGATCTGAATGGATACATAATCCCTGTGGATAATTGTAAGAGAGATTGGCTTCCTTAAGGACCTGAGAAATATTTCGTGAAGTACAAGGAAGTACCTACCCCCTTCCACAGATGCTTATCCATGAAGGCTGAGTTATACATCTCTTAAAGGCAATCAAATTAATTTTGAGTTATATTCTTATGGAAATATAATACATATAATGCTTGTACTTTCTAATTAAAATGAATGAACCTATGCTATTTAAACATCAAATGATGAACAATTCAACATTTTATTTTACCTCTGTTTTATGACAAATGAAAGAGGCGCACAGGAGAGGGAAAGAATTTTATTTTTTTTTTTGCTTTTTGAGACAGGGTCTCGCTTTGTAGTTCAGGCTGGCCCTGAGCTCACTATGGTGCCCAGGCAAGCCGCCGTGAACTCAGCAATCCTCCTGTCTCTGCCTCCCGAGTGCTGGGATGACAGGCGTGAGCCACCACGTCTGGCATTGTGGTATGCGGTGTTGATTGTTGGTGGGCGTGTCTCCACGC
>PVIC010029000.1:0-22860 GCA_004025085.1 Thryonomys swinderianus
TATCTCTTTCACCATGCACAAAACTAAACTCACAATGGATATGAGACTTAAACATTAAAACAGAAACAATAAGCCTGCTGGAAAACAGGCTAGGTAAAACTCTTGGAGACATTGGCTTAGGCAGAGACTTTATGAATAAAACCTCTATAGCACAAGAACTAGCAGAAAGAATCAACAAATGGGATCTCATCCTACTGAACAGCTTCTGCACAGCAAAAGAAGTCACTGGCACTACTAGAAGACCTCCAACAACATGGGAAAAATCTTTACTAGCTGTAAAAAGGCTATTATCTACAGACAAAGGGCTATTATCTACAATATATAAAGAAAACAGATCAGCCTCCCCAAGTTTAAAGAACCAATTCAAAAATGGGCATCTGAAATGAACAGACACTTCTCAGAGGCAGAAGTCAAAGCAGCCAAGAAGCATATGAAGAAATGTTCAACATCACTGGTCATTCGAGAGATGCAAATGAAAACAACACTGAGATTTCATCTCACTCCACAAAGAATGGCCGCTCTCCCCAAATCAACCAAGAATGAGTGCTGCTGAGGCTGTGGGGAGAAAGGAACCCTTCTCCACTCTTGGTGGGATTGCAGACTTGTGCAACCATTGTGGAGATCTGTGTGGAGATTTCTCAGAAAACTAGGACTAGGGGTCCCATTTGACCCTGCTATCCCCCTGCTAGAAATATACCCAAAAGAATTTAAAAACTCACATTGGAAAGACAGATGAACACTGTTGTTAATAGCAGCTCAGTTCATGATAGCTCAGTCTTGGAAACAACCCAAATGCCCATCAAGAGGAGAGTGGATAAAGAAGATGTGGTTTTTTTAAAAAAATAAAATGGAGTATTACTCTGCCATAAAGAATGACAAGATTGATCCATTTAGGTGCAAATGGAGACAGCTAGAGGAAATACTAATAAGTGAAATCAATAGATCACAGATAGGCAAATTCCAGATCTTCTCTTTGACCTGAACACCTGTAGATGCAAATGAGCTCTAGAAAGTATGACAGCTTTTATAGAATAGGAAATTTCCATAGGAAATTTGGTGTGGGAATGTAATGAGGGGAAGGAATAAATATGATACAGAAAGAAAATAAAAGAATATGTATAAAGGGGGTGTGGAGGTGTGGGTGGGTAGGGATATGGGTAAAAGTGAGAATTGTGTCATACTTGATCTTAGCCAAAAGGCCAAGAAGCAATAGAATTGTGTCATATACTGGTACAAATTCCCCAATGTTATATGTGATTGTGAGATGTATATAAATTGTACCAATAAAGAATTCAATTAAAAAAAGGGAAAGAAAAAAATTGAGGATAAAAGGAAAGCAAAGTTTATGTATGTAGGTGATGGGGGCTGTATGGAGGGTAGGGGAATGGGAAAAATGAGAATTAAGTCATGTCATACACTGGTACAAATTCTTAATGTAGAATATGATCATTATGTCTATATAAAATATACCAATAAAATCAATTTTAAAAAGGAGTAGGCACTAAGCCAACGAAAAGGGTGTGAGTTCCTTATCTCTCTTCAACTGTTCACTCATCCTTTTCCCAAACAACAATGATAACTACTCCTAACTGTATAATCTACTCCTTCAAGCATCTCAATTCTATATAGTCTGTACAAAAACTCTAACCTGGTGAGAACCCATAGCCAACTTCCTTTATGCTTTTACCTGAGCAACAGGATGCTACTGCAGAAAGCCACCAAGAGTGCCGATTCATGTCAGCTGAAATCATGACCAGAAATCTCCAGAAGACCCTGAACACCAAGAGGGGGATGTAAATACACTTTCCTACTTTCTAAGTTACCTATTTGTCCTCTTCTAATTACCATGTCATGATAGATTGTCATTCTTCTAGTAACTTTATACCAAGAAAGCAGAATCAACCTGAAGGGCTGTGCCTTCCTTCCCATCACCACATTTCTGACTCACTGACCTCTGTGCCAGCACTATGTGCTGTATTCTCAAAGCTTATGCCTTGGGCTTCATCAAGTTCTTCAGAGCTTCCTTAGAAGCTTACAGTCATACTGTTTCCTGTCTTTCCTCTCTCAATAATTTCTCCTTTCTTGGATCATCGTCATTATAAAATCACCTCGCGTTTCTTCTTAAAAAAAAATTCAAAACATCTTTGAATCTAAATTCTCCTCTCTCTACTACTTTATCTCTGTTTCTGCACAGTATTCACATTCCAGAATTATTATGAAAAGTTTCAAACATGTAAAAGCAGAACGGTACAATGGATCCCCATGTACTTATTGTATAAATTTACAATTATTAATGGTGGGTCACATTTCTGTCATCAAAAAACTTTTGCTTTAGCACTTTAATGTAAATATTATTTATAACATTTATGACATTTTGCTTAATATTTAGTTTGTCTCTTTAAGTGCATTTTCTTAATCATGATAATGTTTTCACTCCTAATAAAATTAATAAAAATTCCTGAATATCATTATCCAGTTTAGATTCACATTTACTCAGTTATCCCCAAAATGTCTTTCATCTTTTATATTGGTCAGTTGATCAACAATCCAAGTAATACTCATATACAGCACTTGATTATATCTCTTAAGTGTCTTTCAGTCTAGAACATGTTGTTTTTCTTTGCCATGGATTTGTTAAAGATAAAAGTTTATATAATGGCTTACCTCATGTAATTCCTAAAAGACCTCCCTTCTCTGATTGGCAAGGAGGAAACAGAGCTGGACCCAGAGAGCTCTAACCACCAGCAGTGTCATAGTGGTAGAGACACCCAAGCCCTTTGGAATTCACAACTTGCCACAGCTTGCCTGGGAAGCTATGTGTGGAACTGTGGGATTTAATGTTTGCCCTGCTGGATTTTGGTCTTGTTTTGTCCCCATTCCTTTCTATTCCTGTTTTTAGATTTTAGAGCAGAAATCTCTCTCATCCATTCGGTGTTGGAAGTGTCTCACTTTCTTTTCATTTGTACAAGGGCTTGCAGCTAGGAGTTTGCCTTAAATCTCAGAAAGTCTTTGGACTTGGACTTTTCAGCATTGCTGAAAGTGTTAGGACTTTGGCAACTCTTGAAGATGGACTAAATGCCTTTTGAAGAAAGGGATATGCATGTGTCTTTTGGGGGCCAGCAGTGAAATGCTATGGTCTGTATCTAGATCCCCCCAAAGCTTCATGAAGCCATAAGTAGCTTTTATGGCAGCAGCTGGATCTAGAGGGTATGGTGCTGGGATCAAGAGTGTGCGGTTATTAAGTCAGTCCACTGATTGGTTTGGTGCTGTTCTGGCTGGGATTAAGGGTGTGAGTGACAGATATAAGGGGCAGAAGGAGGGATAATGTGCTCTTTCTTGCCTGCTTGTCATGGACTGCTTCCCTTCTGTGATGCCCCTCTGCCAACCCACCCTGCTTGGAGCCAGCTCACTATGGACTGAAACTTCTACAAACTGAATCAAATAAACCTTTTCCTCTTTAGCTTGGAGTGCCAGATATTGTATCTCAGCAATGGGAAACGTAACTCAGGCAACACAATCCAATGATGTTTAGGTGATACAACCAATAGCTACCTCTCTCTTCACTTCACCTCATCTCTTAGCACAGCTTGACAAGTGTCTACCTGGAATGGTCCATTCCTCAAGCTTTTGGGGTCAGTGTTTTATCTCAAGGACAGCTCCTTCTCAGTCACTTTCAGCCTTATCCTCCTGTGACTGGCCTTTCGATGCTGAAGCTCCTGAGATTTCCATTTTGGGCTGTCTATCTTTCTGTCTGCTCCACCTTCCTAGGCAATTTTATCCAGGTACATGACTTTAAATGCTGTCTGCATAGTTAACTTCCAAATCTCTGTCTCTATCCCTGCTTTCTTCCAAAATTCCCAAGTAAAATTTCTAAATTTTTTACTTGAATTTTCATTTGAATGTTTAATGATTACATTAACTTTTTCAAAAGTACAACACAACTTTCCCACGTACATTTTCTATATAACTGACCTTTTATTAAAGTCTTTTATGTTTTAGTAAGTGGTACCATAAGTCATTCAGTTTAATCCAACATTTTAGGAACATCTTTATCTTTTTTTCCCCATGGTTCCTATATTTCAGAAAGTCTTATTAATTTGGTTTTTTTTTTTGAGACAGGGTCTCACTTTGTAGTTCAGGCTGGCCCTGAGCTCACTATGGAGCCCAGGCAAGCCTGGAACTCAGCAATCGTCCTGCCTCTGCCTCCCAAATGCTGGGATTACAGGTGTGAGCCACCACGCCCAGCAGTTTTATTAATTTTGTCTCTAAAACCTGCCATAACCTTGCCCTTTCCCCCAATACACTTTCTATCCCAACTCAGGCACCATCATCCCTGCTAAGAAGTCCATGGTCCTAATTGGTCTTTCTGCCTAATTGTCCTCATTCACTTTACTTTTCATTCATTTGAAAAATATAAAGAACACCCAATTTCCTTGTTAAAAACCCCATAACCCCTCCATCAGATGAGTAATCAGCCTTCTTCCTCTGATACCCCTAAACCCAGAATCCCACCCTTCCTCCCTCTCCTGTTAGCCACAGTGAGCAGAATGTTAGAGACTGGAAATGTCTGGCCCATGAGCCAGGCTGAAGGTGGAACTTCTATCAGCTCATCACGAATGATGCCTCAGCTAAGCTCTGGTCAGTGCATGTTCCTTAAATTACAGACGTGTCCATTCCGGGCATGGGTGGTGAATCACGGGCTCCTCAGCAACATCACATTGTTGCTTGCAATGCTTATCCTCTCCTAAAAGCGCTACTTCAGACAAGCAGAAAGACAGTGTTCTGGTTTACTCTTGGCTCTCAGCTCTGCTCTTCTTCACTAAGCTTTTCACAGTGTATAATTATAGACATGACATGTATTTCTATATTAGTTGTCTTTTCTACTAGTCTCTGAGCTTAGAAGGGTTTGTGTTGGTTTCAAAGGCCACCCACTATGTGGTATGCAGCATAATGCTTGATACACAAACAACTGCTGAATGAATAAATGTATTGATGTAGTCCTAGATGGTCTAGTTAATATCATGGCTCTTATTAGAGATGGTGCTCACCTGCACAGCCCAGAGAGTGTGCATGGGGAGTAAATAAACGAATGATGAGTGTGTGTGTGTGTGTGTGGTGTGAGGGTCATCAGTGAAGGTCATTCTGGAGAAAAACTTGAAAGAATCACACCTGTTCTTCCTCTGTCCATAAGATGAAAAGATATTCCATAAATGACTAGGAGGTCTCCGTTCCAAATAGTCATGGACTGGTTAACGCCAAGAGGTTTTTTAAATTGTTCTTGGTAGATAGACTTTAGGTGTTCATAATTAGATTCATCAGGATCTGTGGATCATGACACATTATCATTGGTTAATGCTTGCCTTGCTTTTAGTATTTAATTTAAAATTTTAATAATTATGCAGAAATCTATTGTGGAAGAAAAGCTTGAATCTCATCCATAACTGACATCTAAGCATATGGCATCTCCTACCAACTCTGTTCTGTGATCTAAATTTTGTGCTCCTTCCTCTTTTTTCTTTATACCTTGTTCTATTAAAACTGTACAGAAGCCTGAACACATGTCTTTCATTTTCTTCGTATCAATTTTATATGAAGGATGCTATGCCAGACATCATCTTTGGGGGCTTTTAAAAAGTAATATATGATTGGGCTGCGAATTTAGTGCAAGTGATACCGCACCAACCTTGGATGCACAAAGGCCCAAGTTTGATCCCCAGTACCACAAAATAAGTAAGTAAATAAATAAAATATATGATCCATCTAAATCATTACATACATACAACTGTAGCTGTTATTTTCAGTGTTGGATTACATTTCATTGTGTGGCTGTCAGATTACGTGTTGCCCGCCCCATCACTGTGGGGTTCCCTTGCACTGTGACTGTTTCGAGATTGTCTCTGATGAAGGATTTCCTAAAAGTGGAGTTTTCCTAACATGAGAAATGATCCATGAGTACAGGAGATGCTAAGAGGAGTGAAACAGGTGTTTGTCCTTTGGGGAATCACGATTTGGGGACAAGACACAGACACAATGACCACCACAGAGGGCAGAATGTGCTAAATGCTGCAGAGTAACAGCCAAGGGGCCCAGACTCGGGAGATTAGGAAAGATCGCAACTTAGCTTCTAAGAGGTGTGAGAGATGTCGGATCAGAGGTACCAGCTCGACTTTCATAGATGGAGTGGGACACAGTTGAAAAAGGAAAGCATATCAGGAATCAGAATAACATGAGTAACACACAGTACAGAGCCAGGACCTTGTTGGAATGGTTTGAGATGATGGTACCAGAGAAGGAACGGATCCCACTCGCATCCTCGTGAAGGAGTGCTAGGGAGGATGGAGAATTTTCTTTCTTGCTCACTTTGAGGGTTCGCTTATGGAAGAAGATGCTTCAATACACACATCATATTTCAACAAGCAATGAAAAATGACAAGCGACAGGAACCACAAAGTTCGCGCTGTTTTCTAACACATACACAGTCATGTGTGCTCACACTGCACCTACTGTACATATGCACCAAATAATTTTATTTCAGAGGCATTTCTACAGACAAAAAGGAAGAGAGAGGAAATTCTTTTCTTCTAAGAGGCTCTTTCCATAAATGATTTGGAATAATTTTGAGGCACATTATCTCCCATTATTCTATGGCAGTGTTGCAGGTTATTAACTTTCAGAGGACTCATGTTCTGGTTCCTATTTGCTGAAGTCCTCAGGGGTATTCCTGTTAAACTCCCTTCCCTGGGAAGGCAGCTCCTAGGGCTCAGCCTGAGTTGAGCAATCTCTGAGCCCCTCACTGTGTAGGCTTGAGCTCCAGCGTGCTTCCTTCCGCTCTGGGCTAAGAGTGTGTTTCTTCAAGAACTGGGAGAAGAGGAGAAGCGGTACTCAGAGGCTCTGCCAAGAGACTGAGCCAGGAAAACACTGTATGAAACTCGGTCATTAAGTCACAGTGACACCACACTGCCCCGGGGCTGAGCTGAGCTGGACAGCGGTGAGATGACTTGATCTGAGGAGGAGCTAAGAAGCAGCATTCGGGGTGGTAGGAGAGGCGTGATCACCCAGCTCAGGGGCCTCCCACAGCCTGGCCCGGTGCCTGCTGCTTCCTCCAAAGTGTGCAGTGGGTGATGACCAGCTGGCTATTCGGATTAAAGAACAGGAACAACTCAGAGGAAAGGCTGGGCCATTTCCGGGGCCACCGAGGGAATGAGAAGGTAGAGGGCCTAGCGGTCCAGAGCCTCAGGTTCGAAGACACCTGCTCTGCACTTGCTGTTGCCCTGGGTAACCACGAACATTCTACATAGGTGCCCCATGCCCAAGACTCGTCTTGTCCAAGGGACAAACAAGCAAGTCTATCTCAGATTTCTTATTGCCTATTAAATGTTAATCAATTTATTGTTCTTTCTCTTCCCTGAAAAAAACAAACAATCCAAGTGTGGGAATTTGGGTAATTTTATGCTCTGCCATATTTCCAGAGTGAGAACAAATGAATGCTGAATAAATTCATATTGAATGAGAGAATTTAATATAGCAATAGAATTGTTACATGGGGCCAAATAAGCCCATTTTCCACAACATGTTTATTAATGTTTCTGCTGTATTCTAAAGTCCAGTCAACAATAGACCAAAGTTTTGGTTCTATTTCTCTGTTCTAATTTTGGGAGAGGAGCAAAAATCCCTTGTTAAATACTCTAGGTGAACGCTGTAGCACCTAATGAAGGCTGATTCCTCTGATGAAAAGTAAGAACAAGGGCTCAGCATTTTCTGGCTTCATCCAGGGAGGTGTGTTTTCCCATTTCCTTTGCTCCTCATCCACTTCAGCTTGGACACTTTTTCTTCTCTTCCCTACTCTGCTCCTTATTTGTCACTGTTGTTCTCTGGGTTCTGTCAACAATGGCTTGTCTTTTCTCTGCTTGTACCAAGTTCTAATGTCAATCTTCCCGTTCTCTGTAAAGATCTTCAGAGATCTCAACACTTCAGAGGCTTCTTCTATTAGTTCTTTGGGTACACGTTAACACTGGGCATACACTGGCAAGACTTTACAGGGCTGAGTGGCACAGGGCATCAGGACAGATGTCTCATCTACTTAGAATGGAGACCTAGTCAAAGACCCAAAGCCAAACTCAATTCAGGGTCCTGGAATAGAGTCTCTCCAGGTGTCAGGGACACCTGGGGGGGCACACCCTAGAGGCTTAGCCCTTTTCTGAATCTATGTGCTTCTTGCGTTCTCTGTAGCAAAACCTTTAGTGATGCATTGGTCCAGGGAGTCTATAAAATGTATTCCTATACCTGTTAAGTAATTTCTGCCACCTGGTGTACTGAGAGGGGATTGCAATGTGGTACAAATGAGAGTTCTATTTTACCTCACGGGTTCTACAAATTTTCTAATAGCATGATAATGGTCTATCTTTCTTTTTGAAGCAGTATAAATTTTTCCAATGGAAATATAAAACAGAACAATATATAAAAAAGTGAGCTACTTCAGGTGGAGTTCACTGCAGGGAGATTGGCATTCTCAGATTTCTGCTTTGATTCGCTTTCTTTTTGATTTCAGAATTTTTTTTCCCTTTCATGGAACTCAGAGGTTATGACCCATAGTGGAGGATACAAAATAAAACAAAAGGCCATGGAAGCTATTTAGAATTCTTTTATTTATGCCCAACTGTTTATAAATCCTACTCTACTCAGCTTCATGTCCACCTAGGAAGCAGGCTTTGATACCTTCATTTCATAGATGAAAGCAATAAATCTAAGTGAGAGTAAAGATTTCATCTATCACTCTCCAGCTTTTGCTGATTTGAGCAAAGACTCAAGCCTAGTACTCTCTGACTTCAAAACAAGAGCTTCTGTCTCTCACATTATTTCCAAGTTCCAAACTGTATTCTTCCTGGAATGGGCAGTGATAAAGCTACTTCTGAGAACAGGAAGGACAGAGGATGTTTTTCAGTTCACAACCTCTTGGTTTCCTTTGTGCCCTGGTGGGCCTTATCTAGAGCAAATATAGGGGCCAGAAGTGTTGGTAAAGATCAAGTCCTGGGTCTCATACAGGAGGGGACACTGGGGGACAGAAAAGAGGGGAAAAGAAATTCTAGAACTTTCCCAGGCTGACCAAACCAACACCGAAAGACATTAGAGCTTCCTATGTGAAAAACTTCATTTTAAGGATTAACTCAAATGAGAGTCCCCTACCTGGAAAAAAAACAGCAATTTTTTTTCTTGCTTTCATGAGAGCCTTGTGGCTTCTACAAAAGCCAGATCCAATGAAAAACCCTGGAAAACACCTCTTGTCTAGAGCTAGTTATCTACAGAAAGTACAGTACAGGGGATGCAAAGCTCTGCCTCTGTCCTGTTATTCAGATGAGCAGGGCTGCTAAGGGCAGAAGCCGCTCTCTGCTGGGAGCCCTCAGGAATGGCATAAATTGGGCCTGTAGTAATGCAATCATGTCTAATCCACCTTTAATGAGGGTACAAAGAAGCCTCAGCTTACCTCCATTGCAAAAAGACAACTACACATAAACCTCAATTACTCATTTAAAAATCAATTTCAAATAAAATGTCCAGGTGATGGAAGTAAAGAGATTAGAGAGACCAGGCCGTACGCACAGGCCAGCCATGTCTTGTCAGTGCAATTGAGGTGGGCAGCTCCTGTAATGCAATAAAACTGGCCCACTTTGTGCCCTAGGGGGTTAAGGGGGACAGGTCTTATCTCCCAGCTTCCTGCAGGAGCATAGGAAGATTCCAGTGACTAAAAGTACAGGATACATTTGGTGACTTCTGCATCCTAAAGCTGTGTTTGGAATGCTGTCTTTATTTCTTTTATAACTGTGAAGAGGAAAAGTCATTTTGGACTACCAGTCAAGGTCCCTACCCAAACCTGGCCTCCAGATGTGCTAGCCAATAAGACTTATTATCTTTGTAGGTGATTATGACTTTATTGTGAGTCCTACCTACTTATCCCTATGAACATGGTGATAATCAAGGTCAAGAACTTTAATAAGCATGCATGTGTCAGGCACTATGCTGGGCACATGGGAACACAAAGATGAGGAAGTTACAGTTTCTGCTTTGATTCACTGTGTAGAGGGACAGATGAGGCCAACTCCCCACTGACTCAGGATGTGTGGATGCAAAACCAAGTCACGTGTTTAGGCACCCTGGGCTTTTTCACATCACTGAGTCTTACCTATGTGGATTTTGATTTTTCCTTTGCTTCTGTGAACTCAGATGACTTTTCTAACCATCCCCAACCTACTTGTTTCTTTGCTTTGCTAAAAATGGTAAAGTGTCAGTTACCAATAAGCAAAGAAACAACTAATACATAGGATAGTACCATTAACAGTAATGAAAGCTAGCTTTTACTAGTAAACATTGCTTCTTGTCTTAAATATTTTACTTATCTCTCATTGGTTACCAAATCCAGTTTATGAGGTGATTATTTCTATTATCTTAATTTCTCCATTTTATAGGTTAACGTGTTCTATAGGGCTGTTTGGCTTTAAAAGTATCATCAGTGGATCCAATGGGATTGGCTGGCCCTTGGGTCTCCACCAATCCTGAAAGCTGTCCCCACACCCCATGCCCATTCGCACTGTATTCAGTGGTACCTGGATTACTCACGGCTCACCCGAGATACAGAACAGAGAGGGAGAAACTTTATCAGGAGAGTTGGCTCATGTGATTATGAAAGCCAAGAAGGCCCACAGTGAACTGCAAGTGGGAGACCCCAGGATGTAGGGAGTGTGGCTCAGTCTAAGTCTGATGACCTCAGAACCAGGAAAGCCCATGATGGAACTCTGACTCCAAGGCAGAAGATGCTATGCCACCCGGAATCTGCTGGTTTAGGTCCTACAGTCCACAGACCAGAGAGCCTGACCTCTGGGGTACAAGGGAGAAGTGTTGCCACTCCAGGAAACAGAGAAGAAAAGTCATATTCTCTCTGCCTTTTTATTGCATCTACCCCACACACACACCCAACTGGAATGGGCCACCCACATGGACAGGTCTCCCCTTTAGCATTATAAGACACATGTTCATTTCCCCTGGAACCACCAGGCAGGGAGAGGTAAGGCCTTACTAGATGTCTAGCTATTCACTTGTCCATCACATTGGTACACAAAGTACAGTGCCCCTTGACATTTTCAGATATAACTTTCAAAACCTAGAAGTATGATTCATAGAAAATATGAATTTAAAAATCCATTCAACTTATTAACTGTGTATGGACCAATAGGATAATAAAATCAGTTCAAAAGAGTTAGATGGAAATTTATGTATCGTTCTTTCAAAGGTATGCTGGAATGAATTTTCTAATGGATACAGAACTAGTTAGCTCATTAGAAATAAACCTATAGCCTTCTTGCTATCTTTTCCACATTACAGAAGTTTACAAGAAGAAGTACAAACTTAGAGTACATAGGCTCTAATTATAAAATAGTAAATAGAAAATTCAAACACAGGCACATTCTCCTAGGTCAGCCATTTAGTAAATATTTATGGTTTTGCACATTCTATTTGAAACTATTCAACTCTGATATATCATGAAGACATCTAAATATACATAAACACGTGGGCAGGATTGTGTTCCTTGAACTTTATTTCCAAAACCATACGGCTGGTGGGAGGCCCACTAGCCCTGTCCTAGCTGATTCACTATATTCAGCTGAGGGTGCGTGACAATGAAGAGACGTGTACCTATCTTCTTTCTGTATCTCTAATTGTTGCTTCATTTTCTTTCTCTTTTTTCCCCCTTTTTTCTGGTATGTGGGATCAAATTCAGGATCTTGCATTGGCAGGTAGGTGCAGCATCACTGAGCTCCAACCCCAGCCTACTTCATTTAAAAAAAAAAAAAAAATCTGACTTTTCTAGAGAAGTTCATTTTTAAATGAGAGGACAGGCAGTACAGGGACTGAGGGAAGAACGACCACCGGTTGCCACCCACTGCCTCTGTGCCTTGGTTTATCCAGCTATGTAGAGTGAGGGAAGCACTATGCCACTCCCACAGGTTGTTATGTAATTTAAATGTGATGCTGTGTGTAAAGCACCCAGCTTACTGCTCAGTCTGTGTACTGCAAATGTTATTTCTCTTTGTCTTCAGGGTTCTTCTCTTGTCTTCATCTCAGGTGATCTTAATGCTAAATGGCTTTAGTGCTGATGCAAGAACTATGCTGATGCCATAGCTCTGCCTTCTTTATACGCGGGTTCAGTGTCCATGCTGCTATTTTATTTCACCATTTATGTCTGACATTTGACTTCTCCCCAACTGTTTCTAGTGACTTCGTGCCTTGCAGTTGAGTAAGCATGCTGACTGCTCTGGCTTCAGTGAGCACAATGCCCAAGGGATCGGGAAGAAGTGAACACTAACTGAGCCATCATGAGGCTGGGGCTTTCAATAGATCGTTTTTGACTCTCACAACCAACATTCATATTTTAGAGATCAGAAGACTGAGGCTTTGGGGGATAAGCTGTGAGTCCAAGATTGTCTTCCTAGAGTGGCCAGGACGATTAGGCTCTAGAGAACTCTGCTCTGACCTCACAAGAATTCAGAGGCAGGGTTGGGTGAAAGTGGGGTGGTCCCTGAATCACCCTGCATGGCACAGCTCCATCTCAGGGGGCTCACACCTCACTCTGGGAGGGACGATTATGTAGCAACCCAGAAAGCTGACACTACAGGCAAAGAAGGACATAAGCTTCCTGCGCAGGACACTGACTTTGCCTGTTGGCTTTTTATAGAATATTTTTTCCCTTTTTTTGTGGTATTGCAGATTGAATCCAGGACCTTTTCACTGTGCTGTGTCTTCAGCCCTTTTTAATTTTTTATTTTGAGGCAGGTTCTCTGTAAGTCACTCAGTTTCTCATTGTTGCTTCAAACTTGTGATCCTCTGGCCTTGGCCTCCAGAGTATCGAGGGTGCAAATCTGTGCTGCCATGCCCAGACAGTAACTGGCTGTGCTCAGACCAGTGCCAACAGTTCAGAAAGGCTGCTCTTGTTCAGATCTTCGTGATGCCCAGTTTCCCTTGGTTTCTGCCCTTTTCCTGAGCTTTGTTCTCCAGGCTCGTGTCCATATTCTGTGGTATCCCATGGTCTTCTAAGAAATTCTGGTTGTATTTGAGGCTTGCTGGTTTGGTTTTTACACTTGCCACCAGGGTACCCCGAGCAATGTACTGCTACTCATTGTGTAAGGCCTGGGCTAGGGCACATATTACCATCTTCCTCAGAGGAATTTCCCTCCAGAGGCCATCAGTGTTCCCATTCAGTAGAAGAAAAGGCAGAGGCCTAAGAACTTTATGTATTTGGAAACTCAGCACCCAGAAGTTATGTTGGTCATCACCCAAGTTATGGATCCAAGGCAGGTATACATACAAGAGCCCAGGCAAAGATTTATTTTCTGCCATCAAAAGATAGGTTTCAATTGTCTCCTATCAATCCCCCAGTTATATCTTTAACAAGAATGGAAGATTCACAAAATTAATCAGGTCAACAATCTGTTCTTGGTGTCATGAAATAAGCTAAAACCCACTAACAGTGCTGACTCTGTTCTGCCTCATCCTGGGCCCCTCAGATGCAGCTTCATCACGAAGTGAGGTGGGAAACTAATGTTACTGGGCACTTGTACCGTGGCGTTCATGGCTCCAAGAGGTAGGCATGGTCTCCCCCACTTCTCAGTGGAGGGAAGTGGCCCAGACAAATCAAAGAATGTCAGCACAGAGCACACTGGTGACTTTGCAGCTAACATTAAAGTGACTTCCCAATCCACGTACTTTCCTCTTTCCCCACTTTGGAAAAATGGAATCCGTTGTTACTGGTGAACTCATAATAGTAGGTGGGAAACTCTGGCCAAAAACGAAAGAGTTTACTTTTGCCAAGCAATGCAGATATACCATCAAGTCACTTTTTCATCTCATTTCAGAAAATTTCTTTACTGGGTACAGAGTGCCCATCACATAGGAGGCAGTAAGAAACACTACTGTATTTAATTAGATAATTACTTACTTGCTAAAGGGAAAAATGGTAACAGACACAAAAATATATAATCTAGGTTTTTGCATGGTATTTTCACTTTGTTTTGCTGCTTGGCAAAAATAAAAGTCAAAATTCTTTCTGGGCTGTTTCATAACTGATAGATGAATTTGGCCTAATTGTTGATCCATAGAGAATGGTTAGAAATATCAATACCCTAGGGTTAAGTTTCCCAACTTTTGTTGCGGAAATATTTAGTCAGCTAATGATTTCTCCCCTGCTGTTAGCTTTGGCAGGAACTGTGTCCCTAGTTTTTAAAGAACCATGAGAAATTAGTCCTTAAGAAGAACTGGGACGTGCCTGTTTGGAGCTCACAAAGTGCTAGAATGAACATGACACGAAGCACCTGGAGGAAGGGATTCCAGTTCTTTGTAAAATATGAACTTCCCCAAAACAACAGAAAAAAGAATCCATAATTTGAACCAATTAAGCAGAAAGAAAGATCATATGGCCTAAACAATTGGGTGGGTTTTGATAATGTTATTTTTTTCCAGGTAATATCTAAGTAGGCTGAATCAATTTCCATTAGCATCCAGGCCCATCCATCTATCTGTCCATCCACCCCTCTTTCCACCCATCCATCTTTAATATGTATTGGATTTCTAATAAGAACACAAAGATGTGGGCCAGAGATTTAGCTCTGTGGTTTGAGTCCCTGCCTAGCAAGCACAAGGTCCCTGGTTCAATCCCTGGTAACCACATACAACAAATACCAGGTATGGTGACTCATGCCCACCAGCAATCAGTACCACACACCACAGTGCCAGGCATGGTGGCTCATGCCTGTAATTCTCAACACTCGGGAGGCAGAGGCAGGAGGATTGCTGAGTTTGGAAGCTTGCCTGGGTTACACAGTGAACTCAGGGCCAGCCTGAACTACAAAGTGAGAACCCTGTCTCAAAATAACAAAACCTGGCCAGGGATTTAGCTCAGTGGTTCTGGCCCCTGCCTCACCAGCACAAGGTCCAACTTCAATCCCTGGTGCCAAAAAAAATGAACAACAAAGCAAACAAACAAAAAACCAAAACACACAAAGACGTGAAGATAATCTTTCCTTTCAAAGAGCTTAAGGCAATACAATTTGTTCTTTGTAATTCTTTAAGCTAATACTTGTAGACATTTACTATGTTTAAACGTAGAACATAAGTCCTGTTCAGTTTTCACAATTATCCCATAGGAATGCTGTCATCCCCATTCATGTTTCAGAAAACGGGATTTACATCATGCATAATACGCAGCTAGTGGTTACAGCAGAACTAACCTTCCCAAATGACTCCGAAGGAAGCGCTTTCAAGTAATTTGGGGTATCAGTACTTGGTTTCAGTGTAAGCCAGGCACAAAAGCAAAACATGAACCACATCACAGTCCAGGCTCTGGCAAACAGTGATATATTCAGAGTGGGCAAACAGTTAATTGTTCTTTGTCTATTTCCTGGAGGATTACTGTAAAGTCTAGGAGAAGGACTTTAGGAAGAAAGAAAAAGAGAAAGGTATCTTTAGGAATTCTTGGCAATAAGTTTAATCCTTAAGAAAATGTACTGAGAATCTAGTAAAGAACGTGGAATAAGCAACAGAACAGAAAGCATGTTCGGCGAATCCACAGGGAGGATGGCCGTACAGGCAGCACCCGGAAGAACATGTATCTTGTGCTAAGAGTGCTCCTCCTCAGTCGGCAAAAGGCTAAATGTCCAACCTTGAGAGTGACTCCTTTTGACATCACAGATTTTCCTTCATTCAACATTACAGTGAGAGTGTGCTATTAAATCTCAGAAATCTAGAAAATGTACTGAAAATCCTTTTCTAATTGTGAAATTAGTCAGAGTCCTGGCAGGAAAGAGCGGCACACTGACACTTGACCTGGGACCCTTTCAAAGGTGTGGGCGACATGAAGCCAAGCTGCCATGGTCTGGTTAAGGAGCCCTAAGGTTAGCAGTAGGGAGGTTGCTCTGTTTCTGTCTCCCCATTCTCAGACACGCTAAAGAGCTGTAGCTGCAGTCTGGGTTGCTGATGCGAAACAAAGGTGGCTACCGTGTGTTGGCAGTCTCTGGCAAAGGGATCCAACTCAGTAGAAAAGGAGATGGGAATAAATACATCAACTGCTCTTCGCTTCTGTCAGCTGGAGCCTTGCTTACAGTCAGACTTAAGACAAAGCTGGAGGGTATAACATGCTCAAAGTGTCCCTTTGCAGGACACAAAGCAGGAATGGGGAAGGGTGGAGAGAGGCTCTAGAATGACTGAAGGGAATGGTTAGTGCAAGGACTTGCAGTAGTCACAGACAGAACTAATTTTTCCCTGATTGCATCGAACCTAACAAACATCCCAGATTTTTTTAATAAATTAAAGCAGAGTCAACACTGCCCCAACCTGAAATAGCTTTGTCTTACTTGTCTGTGTTGTGACATTCTCTTACGCATATGAGAGAAAAGTGCAGCATATCTGGTGAGCTTGGGACTACTCACAACCCTCCAAACCCTCCTTAGGGTGGGCTCAATGTGAGGATCTTCTGTGCTGAACGCTTTGTGGGAAAGAGAGCCTGAGTTGGGGTCAGGAAACTGCCGAGACTGCTTCTCAGTTGTGTGACTGAGGCGCCAGTGATGAGGCAGGGAGGTACAGTGGAGAGGCCGGCATTGCATGTGATCATGTCAGTGGAAAGGAAGGCCCAGAGGCGCCATTCCATTCCAGCGCACAGGACTGAGGTCTGCCAATGGGCCCACTCCACCCCGGAGACTTGGGTACCCCTGGGTGCCAGTCCATTCCTGGTGCAGAGGACTGAGGCTTGCTGGCTGGCCCTGCTCCATCTTGGAGACTTGGGTACCCCGGGGTGCTATTCCATTCCCAGTGCAGAAGACTAAGGTCTGCAGACCGGCCCACTCCACCCCGGAGACTCGGGTACCCCGGGAGCCATTCCATTCCTGGTGCAGAGGACTGAAGCTTGCTGACCAGCCCTGCTCCATCCCTGACACTTGGGTATCCCCAGGCACCATTCCCACAGTGGAGGATTGAGGCCTGCCGGCTGGTCCCCAACCCACCCCAGAACTGCACTGTGACAACACAGGCCAGAGAGGAGCCAGAGCCATTTCCTGCATCCCTCCACACCAGAGCAGCACTGAGAGACCAGGCAAGATAAAAACAAAAAACAAAACAAAAAAAAAAAGGGGAGAGTCTAGCTTCTATTTTGTCATCTACTCCTAGATCCCTCTATTCACCTCTTGGCCCCACACCCTCTCCTATCTTCCTGTGAGAAACAATACCCAGAAGTAAAAGACTCCTAGGCTGCCCTATTTCTTCTCCTGTACTATTATAAGAAGGTGTGCAAAGTCTCCATTGCTCTTACAACATACAGTTTGTACTGTTTTACATACATCCTTTTATCCTCTATTACCCACTGGCATATGTGAGGTACTCGAGTTTAGGTGATCTTAATAAATCTGCTAACCCTATTTCACTCTCATCCTGTCTCCCTACCTCCCTGATCCCCCAGTGACCTTTTATCCCCAAAGGGGTCTGGGGGTACATTTATGATCTACATGTTGTATACACATCATTGATTAATTCTAAATTTTGGTATGGACATAGAGGTAACTCATGAGCTCAAAGACTTCAGAACATAAATTAACAAAACTTTTCATTTTATTTATTGTGGGTAATGCTGATATTGGCATTGACTGTATTATGGTAACGAGGATGATGTGATTATTCTGCTCAAATTCCTCCCATGATGTGTTAGAACTGAGAACTCTGAAGGGTCATTACAGATTAAAGGAGGACACCTCAGAAAGGTGCCACATCGAAAGGGCCCCAGATAATAGAGAGATCTGAGAGAAACATTGTCCTATCATCGGGCAAAGAATCAAACGAATACCATTAGTAACAATGAAAGAGTAGAAATGAGAAAATATACAATAAATCAGACACAAAGATCACCACCACAGGGAAATTCAGAGAAAAGGGAAATAGGGCAAACTGAAACTCAAACACCAGGACTCTTTGAGATGGTAACTAAAGCAGATCTAGTAAAATGGAAATCAGAACTCATCTCTGTGATCAAAACAGGAATACTGTCCACAGTGAAACACATCATTAAAGAAGAGATCAGTGAGATGATAGAATCCAAGATAGCTGAAGCAATGGAACCTTTTAAACAGCTTCAAGCAGAGCTCCAGGGAATGATGAAGGAGAACAAAAGCTTGCGCAGTAGGATGAATGAAGCAGAGAACCAAATCTCAGACCTAGAGGAAACCATAGCAGCCAATAAGCAAGAAAGATATAATCTATGGAAAAGGGCAAGGGACCACGAGAAATCAAAACAACAGCTTCTAGATGACTCAAAGAAAAATAATATAAGACTGACTGAAGTCACTGAGGAAGCAGGAGACAGTGTAAAAGTTATTGTCAGAGATAACAGAAAACCTCACAGGAAAAGAAATAGACATACAGATAAATGAGGTCTATAGGATTCCAAAACACCATAACATAAAAATATTTACATGTAAACATATAATTATCAAGGTTCCAGATGCACAACAAAAGAATGAAATACTGAAAGCAGTGAGAGAAAGGAAGAAAATCATCTACAAAGGGAAGCCCATTAGGATCACAGCAGACTTTTCAACACAAACACTCAATGCAAGGAGAGCATGGAGGGAAGTATTTCAAGCATTGCAGGAAAACAACCTCCAACCTAGACTGTTGTATTCTGCAAAACTATCTTTCAGAACAGACAGGTAAATAAGATACTTCCATGATAAAGAACACTTGAAAAACTTCACAAATATGAAAGCTACACTCCAAAACATCCTAAAGAACATCTTGGAAAAAAAAACACAGAAAATTCCATACCCATGAGACCCAACAGAATGAATTCATTGGGGCAAACAAGAAACTAAATAGAAAAGGGGAAAAGCAAGGAAGAAAAGAACTAAGAACAGGGAAACATGGCAGCTCTGAATATGTCCATGTCACTCATAACCATTAATGTCAATGGACTCAATGGGTCAATTAAAAGACACAGACTAGCAGACTGGATCAAGAAGCAAGATTCTACAATCTGCTGCATACAGGAAACACACCTAATGCAGAAGGAAACCCAGAGACTGAAAATAAAGGCTTGGAAAACAATCCTCCATGCCACCGGAAACTGCAAAAAAGCAGGAGTGGCTATCTTGTTTCAGATAAAATAGGTTTCAAACCCAAACTGATTAAAAGAGGTAAAGAAGGTCACTATATTCTCATACAGGGAACTACCCAGGAGAAAATATTTATGCACCAAACTCTAATGCACTCAACTATATAAAAAAAACATTACTGGACATGAAAAGCCACTTAACTACAAATACAATGGTAGTTGGGGTCTTTAATACACCATTGTCACAAATTGACAGATCAACTGGACAAAGAATCAATAAGGAAATACTTGAGCTAAATCAAAGTTTTGAGCAAATGGACTTATTAGATGCCTACAGAATTTTTCACCCTACAAAGCAAGAATATACCTTCTTCTCAGCTGCTCATGGATCATTCTCCAAAATAGATCATATTCTAGCCAATAGAACAGGCTTAAGTAAATGCAAAAAAACAAAGTTATCTCCTGCATATTATCAGACCATAGTGCCTTGAAACTGTAGCTGAATAGCAAAAGAAATTCCAAGATCCTCAAAAACACATGGAAATTGAATAACACTCTGTTACCCAACCAATGGGCCACAAAAGAAACTAAACCATTTCTACAACTAAATGACAATCCCAGCACAACATACAGGAATTTATGTGACACAATGAAAGCACTTCTACAAGGGAAATTCATACAAGTGAATGCCTATACGTGGAAAATAGAGCAAACTGAAATAAACAATCTAATGATGAACCTCAGACAATTAGAAAAAGAGGAGCAAAACAAACACAAAGCACATACTACAGAGGAAATTATAAGGATCAGAGCAGAAATTAACACAATGGAGGCAAAGAGAACAGCACAAAGAATCAACGAATCAAAAAGTTGGTTCTTTGAAAGGATAAATAAAATCGACAGACCCTTAGCCAACCTTATCAAACAAAGGAAGGAAAAGGCTCAAATCCATGCTATAAGGAATGAAAATGGGGTAATCAGCACAGATCCAGAAGATGTCCAAAGGTTAATAAACACGTACTTTGAAAACCTGTACTCCAAGATGATGGAAAATCTAGAAGAAATGGATAGATTCCTAGACACATATGAACTTCCAAAGCTGAACGAGAGGATACAAAAATGTTAAACAACCTGATATCAATCTGGGAAATTGAAAATGTAATAAAAAAATCCTACCAACAAAGAAAAGCCCTGGTCCTGACGGCTTCACTGCTGAATTCTACAAAACTTTTAAAGAAGAGTTAATACCAGTACTTCTCAATCTTTCTAATGAAATTGAAAAGGAAGCAGTACTCCCCAAATCATTCCTTGAAGCAACCATCACCTTGATTCCAAAGGCAGGGAAAGATCCCACAAAAAAGAAAACTACAGGCCAATCTCTCTAATGAAAATTGAGGCAAAAATCCTCAATAAGATACTTGCAAACAGAATACAGAGAGTTATCAAGAAAATCATACACCCTGATCAAGTTGGATTTATCCCAGGGATGCAAGGCAGGTTCAACATACATAAATCAATCAATGTAATACACTATATTAACAGACTCAAGGACAAAAACCATATGACTACCTCAATAGATGCAGAAAAAGCATTTGACAAATTCCAACACCCATTTATGATCAAAACCCTACAGAGAATTGGAATCACTGGACTTTATCTCAATTTAATACAAGCTATTTATGAGAAACCAACAGATAGCATCATACTTAATGGTCAAAAACTGAAATCTTTTACATTAAGGTCAGGAACAAGACAAGGATGCCCACTGTCACCACTCTTCTTCAATATAGTGCCTCAAACATTAGCCATAGCAATCAGGCAGGACAAAAATATAAAAGGAATAAAGGTAGTAAAGGAAGAAGTTAAATGGTCATTATTTGCTGATGATATAATACTCTATCTAGAGGATCCTAAAATCTCAACCAAAAGACTTCTCGACTTAATTACCAAATTTAGTAGTGTTGCTGGATACAAGGTTAATGCTCAAAAAATCAACAGCCTTTGTCTACACAAACAACAGATTCACTGAAAGAGAAATTGGGGAGGCAATCCCTTTCACAGTAGCACCCAGAAAAATGAAATATCTAGGAATCAACCTAACAAAGGAAGTGAAAGACCTCTACTCTGAAAACTACAAGACTCTGAAAAATGAGATAGAAAAGGAAATCAGAAAGTAGAAAGATATCCCTTGTTCCTGGGTAGGCAGAACCAACATCGTCAAAATGGCTATACTCCCACAAGTACTATACAGATTCAATGCAATTCCAATTGAAATCCCAACGCTATATTTCACAGAGCTAGAGAAAATAATACAAAAATTCATCTGGAACCACAACAGACCTAGAATAGAAAAGCAATTCTAAGCAACCACGACAGGCAGGGGTATTACAATCCCCAATTTAAAACTCTACTATAAAGCCACTGTGATACAAACTGCATGGTACTAGCAAAGTAAAAGACCCAAGGACCAGTGGAATAAATTAGAAGATCCAGAAATAACCCCGGATACACTAAGCCACCTTATCTTTGACAAAGGAGCCAAACATCCTCAATGGAGGAAAGACAGCCTCTTTAACAAATGGTGCTTAAAAAACTGGGCTTTAACCTGCCAAAAACTAAAGCTAGACTGATCTCTTTCACCATGCACAAAACTAAATTCACAGTGGATATGAGACTTAAACATTAAAATAGAAACAATAAGCCTGCTGGAAACCAAGTAAGGTTAAACTCTTGGAGACATTGGCTTAGGCAGACTTTATGAATAAAACCTCTATAGCACAAGAAGTAGCAGAAAGAATCAACAAATGGGATCTCATCCTACTGAAAAGCTTCTGCACAGCCACAGAAGTCGCTGGCACTGCTAGAAGACAACCAACAACATGGGAAAAAAATTTTTAGTAGCTCTATCAGACAAAGGGCTATTATCTACAATACATAAAGGACTTAAACAGATCAACCTCCCCAGGTTTAAAGACCCAATTAAAAAATGGGCATCTGAAATGAACAGACACTTCTCACAAGCAGAAATCAAAGCAGCCAAGAAGCATATGAAGAAATGTTCAACGTCACTGGTCATCCTAGGGGTGCAAATGAAAACAACACTGACGTTTCATCTCACTCCACAAAGAATGGCCACTATCACATAATCAACCAACAATAAATGCTGGCGAGGCTGTGGGGAGTAAGGAACCCTTCTCCACTGTTGGTGGGATTGCAGATTTGTGTAGCCATTGTGGAGATCCATGTGGAGATTTCTCAGAAAACTAGGACAACGGGTCCCATTTGACCCTGCTATCCCCCTGCTAGGAATATACCCAAAAGAATTTGAAAAAAACCACATTCGAAAGACAGATGTACACCCTTGTTCATAGCAGCTCAGTTCGTGATAGCTCAATCTTGGAAACAACCCAAATGCCCATCAACTGGAGAGTGGATAAAGAAGCTGTGGTTTTTGTATAAAATGGAGTATTATTCTGCCATAAAGAATGACAGGATCGATTTATTTATGAGCAAATGGAGACACCTTGAGGAAACATTAATAAGTGAAATAAATAGATCACAGACAGGGAAATACCCGATCTTCTCTTTGATACGAGCACCTGTAGATGCAAATGAGCTGTAAGAAAGTATGACAGTTTTTGTAGAATAGGAAATTTCCATAGAAAATTTGGTGTGGGAATGTAATGAGAGGAAGGAATAAATATGATTCTGAAAGAAAATAAGAG
>PVIC010029001.1:0-19985 GCA_004025085.1 Thryonomys swinderianus
TAGCGACAAATCCTTAGACACGAGGTTCATCTAGAGAACAGGCTACAGAGCAGCTGAGTGAATCAGTGTTTGGGAAAAAATGACAAGTATCTGTAGAAAGAGTGTCCCAGTGAGACGCCTTACCTTCCTCTTCGCGTGCTCTGTGAGTCTAACACGATGCGTTGCAGTGAGGCTTACTCACAACTGCAGGATGAATTCATCCTCCCAGAACTGAAAGAAATAGAATACCTACACTTCCTTCCCGGAATGCTGTCGTTAATTCATATCTTTAATCTAGCTTCCTGTACTCGAGGATTTCTTTTCATCACATCCTAACTGGCTCTTAGACAACCCAATAATGCAAACATCAGAGCCATGCCCTGGAATGTGGAAAGATTGTGATTCTGTCTTCACAGAATAGGAAGACTACTGAAGGAGACAAGCAAAAGAGTACGCCCTTGTGACCCAATAACTAGGATTCTAGAGGAAGAAAGCATAGGAAATGTCAAAGAATAAGAACATCGGAGTCAAGACGTTTGATTTTGAATCATGACACAAATGGGTGTCTATGATTTTTGCACAAATTACTTGTGTCCACGTTTCACATTTGTGCTGTAAAATGGAACTCTTAAAACTCAGTGCAGGATTCCTACTACTGCTATTATAATACTACTAATGTTTGCACTGTACTACTGTATATAGTACTGTTGCTATGACAAGCGAGAAATGATTAAAGTAATAAAGGTGATGGTAAAATATGGTTTGGTGGAGCAGAAAGGTACAGTCTTAGAGGAGGGACCTAATAAGAAAGCTAAAAAAAAAAAAACAATATAAGGATGGGCAACAAAATTCTAGTGAGAAGCTTAAGAAAAAAAAATATGGGGGAGATAATCGATTCTAGGAACCATAAGTAATTTTGTGGAAATGACAGCTAGGATGCTGGTAGAAAGCCCTAATGAAATAAGGCTGGAAAAGTAGTCAATTCATTTTAGAAAGGTTATGAAAAGCTACCAGAAAAGCTACCAATGAACAAAGTGTAAAACATAGAGCAAAACTAAGAGTTCAAACAGTGAGAATTGGTGAAAAAGGGGAGAAATTCAAAATCTCAGATTGGATTTGCACAAACCATTGGTGATTTTAACAGGAGGCTGCCAGAGGGGTGTTTCATTTTAATCACAGTTATAGTCAGTTAGGTAGAGTCTGAGTTGCTGGGAGATTCAGTGTGAAATGGGCTGGACAGGATTCGTGCATGTAAGAGTCCAAACAAGGTAAAGGAGAAGTTTGACTCTGCTAAAAGTTTATTGCTCACCTATGTTTAGAGACATGCTAAAGGACTGAGAAGAAATTTTTAGAACTATGGGAGAGACAATAAAGGAAAATTTCAAGACCTTCCAAAGAAAGGATGTGGATAGGAGCACCAAATGGGTCAAGTTAGTTATGGCAGAAACACATGGCTAACACTCAAGAGTATGGTACTTTGGAGCCAGAAATTGAATCTCCCAGTACCATAGAGAAAGGAACAGGGAAAATGCCCAATCCTCATGAAGACATCTCTTGTTCTTCCAAAGGCCCTGTGGATTGTTTTGGGGTAGTGATCCCATATTGCTTCTATTTGCCATAACCTACATACATAAAACTAACTTGTGATGTCATACCTCTAGTAGTAGCAAAGAAATGCTGCAATAATTTCCCTTATTTCTATTATCACAGTATGAAATACCTTTAATATTCTCTTCTGATATAATTATAAATGTCCTTTCACTTAACAGGTAGGAAAACATGTGATGATCATTTTCTATATCAAAATAATTGAGTCATGGGATTTCCAGACCCATAGTAGGACTTTATGCCTGAGCCTCTCTGTGCAGACCTTTCCGGAAGGGATGAGCATTTGAATTGGTGATAAGAATGAAACGATGTCTTCCCTAACCCTCTGCATCTTAATATGAGTGGGCACCATGTCACCTGTTAAGAGCCTAAACAGTACACAAAGACAAAGCAGAAAGATGTGGACTTGTATGCTTCATGCTTGAAGGCTTGGCTGGACTATAGCTCTCAGTACTCTGGTGCTAAGGTATTCATACTGGATCTTGAGTTCAAGTCTTTATATTATACTTCTGGTCTTTGTTGTAGGTCCCCAGGTTGTAATAAACTCTCTTACCTCCTTCTCCCATCCTATAGCATTCCAGAGTTTGTTCATTACATACATGTTTTATGAAAATCAGAATCTAGCATTTTTTAGTTGTTAACTTATTCTTTCATTTCTTGAATGTCTATCACATGGAATAGAACAGGTGACCATATATACATATGTATACATATATATGAATATACATATATGTTATAGATATATAAGTATGTATACACACACGTCTATACACATGTCTATACACACATACACTTTATGGGTTCTGTTGTTTGTTTCTCTAAATAGTCTTGAATAAAATACTGTTACCCCTGTAAAGTTTAAATTGCTTCCTGATAAAAATGTATAGTAAAGGAAGAAAAGAGAACATAACCACAAGTAGATCTGATTTAAATGTAGTGTTTTATTAACCACTCAGCTAAATAGCTAAGTTAAAGGATATATAAGTGGTTGTTATTAAAATATTACTATGTAAAACAACTGGGTGCTTGATATAGGTATAAATACTCTGAATGTTAATTACCTAATTAGAGTAATTAGACTTAATTAAAAACTACTTAATTAGAAAAACATTGTACTAATAAAATTATGTGTACTTAAAAGCACTGTTTTTCATGAAATTTCTGAGATTATCAGGTCAAGTTTTTAATCAAAGAATTTATTTTATTTAGATAGTAATATCTAGTGACAATCTTCAAGTTAAATATTTATGAACAAATATTTATATGTATTTGAGTCTGTCTAGTAAAAAGTACAGGTATATAGAGCCATACATATATACTTAAATATGTTAATTCAGTCAAATATAAGTTTAAATTTTGTAATTTCATTCAGTTCTAAATTTTTAAGTCCATGATTTTCTAAGGAGGAAATCATGGTGAGATTATTAGATACTTATAAAACAGCTTGGTAAAGGGATGATATTTGGCAAGAAATCCAGAGCATCTCTTAAACCTGTTATTATATTTATAATGTTTCCTGATGAGTCCAAGTTATCTCTGTCCATGTACCCCATTGGAATCTATCCATCCCATCTGTCCATACCTTTTGGTTGGTATGGACAAATTCATGCATATTTTCTGAAAACAAAAACCAATTTATTCATTCACTTGTTGAATGCTCATTTATGCCAGAACTTAGAGGACTGTAGTGACTAGATCCATAAATTTGCTTTTGCATATTGATTAGCTTTGGATATTCCCATCCATAGTTCTTACAGCACCCTGCAGGGATAATCTATATAGTACCTTTCATTTGAATGGCAACTCGATTTCCTGATTCCACTTTGCCCTTGGACTACAGAAACAACTTGTTACCCTGCTAATTCCAGACATGGCCCCAGAACCATGCAGAGAACAATGCCCCAAGCAGCCACTACCAATTGATGAGACTTGTCACATGGGATGAAATCTATTCGCCACGATTAGACAGACTCTGTCATTCTGCTGGAAGGGAGAAAATAGGGGAGGGTTAGGCAATGGTTCATGCTGAAAGCAACAGGAAATTTATGTCACGGAAAAGGAACATGAATAGTACTTGAGATTTTTATATTTCAAATGATTGACTAGGTTCCCAATATTTTTTATACACTCTGCAAAAAATCTTAACTGTCTTTGACACTTTCAACACATTATTCTTGGGTCTACTGCTTCTTCTGTGAATATAGTTATTCTATTATCATTGATTTTTGGGGGGTCTTTTTTTGCATTTTGTTCTGTCATTACTGGACATTTCAAGAATTAAAAGCTAATTGTCCACGGACTTAAAAATAATCTAAATTTTTATGGGACAATCAAATGATGAACATACACTTTTAAATTATTCCAAAAATAAGACAAACCTGGCCAGTGTTATTCCTCCAAATAGACTCATGCAAAAAGTTCTGGTCAAAGTTTTTAGAATCATGCTTACTCATCCTGCAAAGTGCATGTCTATAATTAATAACATGACAAGGACCTTATTCCTGGCTGACCACCACGAGCCATTACTTCCCTTAAAGGCTCTATTACATTGATCTTTCATGCACAGTGAGTCAAGCACATTACTTCCTGTGTGTGTGTATGTATGTATGTATATATATATATATAACTTTTATTTATATATAAATAATGAATTATATATATAATTAATATATATATGTGTGTGTATATATATATATATATATATAATACACATAACTTTCTATTTGTTTAACATAGAAAATTGAGGTACTTCAAGTCATATGGTATCCTGTAAGTGAAAATGGATCTCCCTAGTCCATGGAAACTGAGAGAGGAGAGAAGAAAATTTTAGTTAAAATGCAAGATTCTAGGAAAGAGATTAAAGTTATCTGAATTTTATAGGAGACCCCTTAGGATATGGTTTACTATGGGGGTATGAGACATTTCATAAGTGGAATTTGTGGTATAAAAGTGTTTTTTTTTCTTTCTGTCCTGGATATAAAACCCAAGGTCTTCTGTATTCTAACTGCTGAACTGTACTCCAGTCCCTAGGGGGAAAATCTGAACACACAGAGTTCAATACATGAATGATCCAGAACCTGTCATGGAGGAATCATCTGGCCATTACAAATAAAGGTTGATTGGAAGCAGTGTTTACTTCTACCCTCATTCACAGGGAAAGATAATAGTACTCAGACCCCTTCTTCCCTTTTATCTGTAGTAGGTCTTTGCTTCCTCTGCCCTGGCTTCCATTTGTCTTATTCAGCACAAATAAGAGAATATCTTATGCTAACACTTCTATTTATCCTCCATGAATTAACACCAGAGTAAAGAAGATATGAGTCCACGTCATTGTATACATTTTTGGGGGCTGGGGAACTAGCTCAGTGGCACCACCACCGCCTTTCAAGTGCAAGGTCTTGAGTGTGATCTTTCTTACCAGAAAAAAAAATGTATATATATAGTTAATGGTCTTTTCTTCTTTATGACCAAGTCTTACAATTTACCTCTAGATGAATGTTTTTCTGTAAATGGTAAGCTTTTTCTTCAACATCTTAATGATTTTTATAAATAATTGTGGTCACATAATTAAAACAAGGTGTTCCAGATATGGTAATAGTTGTATGACAGCTAAAAGGCACCACAGATTCCTTGATGATTTGCCAATCATGGGTGTGAGTTATGCCCCTTTACCTTGTTGTGAGTCTAGAAGTCTCTAGAACTCCTTTAAATAAACCCAATGAACCACAAGTGGAACTGTGTGGCTTCTCTGATCTGGCCTTACAGAGACCAGAAATTTCCTCTTTCTGCCATGGCTTTTGTGGAGACTCCCTGTCTGACCCTAACCACCACCCTGGGGGCACCGTTCTCCATGGAAAGGCTGTGTCTCAGTGTTCTAGTGTTTGGTGTCAGATAAGCTCTCAGTCAACAGCCAAAAGCAACTTTCCGTCATGTAGGAAAGATGTTTTAAGGCTCCACCAGTATGAAGTACTAAGAGCACCTGGCTGCAAATTCCGGTCAGAACAGCAGAAGAACTGACCAGTGCAACTGAGTCAGCACACTGACTTACCTCACATGACAAACTATTATTATAAGCTGCTACTTTTCAGCTATTTGAACTAGAAAACTAGAAGTTCAAGTACAAATTATACAACAGCATGATCAATTCCTGATTAAATAAAATGTTATATTTCCTTGATTATGTTTTGTATTATCTCTAACTTATAGATGAGATTATAAGATAGTACATATTAATAGGGGACCATGTGGTGTGTTGATTCATACACATTGCAAAACGTTTAAAAATAAACGTGTCTGTCTTTTCAAACATTTACTATCGCTTTATGAAGAAAACACTGGAAATCGTTTCTTCTAGCTTTGTGAAATATACAATATGTATTTGTAATCCTTCCTCACACTACTGTGTGAGAGTATGCCAGGACTTCTCCTTCCTATCCAACCGAATTTAAGGCCCATTTAGTCTTTCTCCCTACCTCGCCCTCTCCATTACTCTCCACAGCATCTGCTAACCGCCATTCCACTCACAACTTCTTTGAGACTTGCTCTTTCGGATTCCACGTACGAATGAGTCGTACTTGTCTTTCTATGCCTGGCTCATTTCACTTCGCATAAAGGTCTCCAGTTCTATCCACGCGGTTGCTAAAGACAGAACGTGTTTTTCTTCTGGATTAATGTATCTCATTGTTCTGCGTGCCACACTTTTTTATCCATTTACAAGTTGAATAGGTTACTTAGTTTCTCGGTTACAGTGAATTGCGGTGTAATAAACACGGGACTGCAGATGTCTCTTTGACATAGCCATTTCGTTTCCCTTGAGCGTACACAAAGCGGTAGGACTGCTGGATCAGAGAGTAGTTCTATTTTGGATTTTGAAGAACCTCCGTACTGCTCTCTGTAGATAAGCAGAGAAATCATTCTGTTCAGCGATATTACAGTAACTCTTGTAATACTGGTTTTCCTATTAGTTGCAGCTGGAAAGTGTTAATGAAAGATGAGCATAATCTTATTTAGACACTGAAAGGGACATTGTGGAGATGAAGAGAAGTGTCTGCCAGACCCAACCTCCCTCTTGACTTGCCCTTCCCCCAAAGGCACTGCTGTACTCAGCCAGGGAACGGAAGGCAGTGGAATGTAACTGGCAGTGGTAATGCTGATATATTCTCTTCTGTGCCAAAACACTCTCTTGGCTATATCCACAGCACTGTTGCCCAAACAGAAGATCTTCTGTTTTAAGGCTGAGCATGGCAATGATTCCAGTCTTTCGCCTTCTTCTTCTTTTACCATTTAAATTAGTAGAAAACATTTCCATATTTTGCTTTCTAAAGACTTTTGCATGAGCAGAAATGATACCTATATTTACAAGTTTGAAGAGATAATTAATCCTTGAAATAATTGCTGCAAATGGCAAAGTGATATATCATTCTAGGAGCAGATTTTAATGCCTTGGGCTTGCTAAAATGCTCGTTGTTTTCATTAATACCCTCACCCTCTGGGGTCTTGTTTGCTTCTCAATGCTGTTTAGAACACTAATGCACCATGTGCTAAAATCATAGCCCTCGGTACTCGGAAGCAGAAAGCAGAAGTAACAGGCTGAATCAGTACTGATCTTGGAAAACACAGTCTGCTTAGACAGAAGTCGAAGAGAAAAAATTGGCAAGAGTGAAGAAATCAGACAGCTTCATGGAGTGTCTCAGTGGGAAAACCACTGAGGAAACACAGAAGAGCTGAAGGTAAATGGCATAGGATCCGTTTTTACCATGGAGATAGTTGAGAGAAATTTCAATATCTGTCTGTCTGGAATATTTTACTTGAAGTCTGTGTAGATGTACAAGGATATAATTCATCACTGGAAGTCCCATTCGTCTCTGTGATACTTTGGGTTGTGAACTATGTCATTTTTTTTCCTGCTGTTAGCAGGAACCAAAAATACATTTTTATTCATGTAGAATCATATAAAATAGGATAAGAGGATTGAAAAACCTTGCAATTGCATACTTAATCTTATACAAGTTTTCCCAGGCTGGATAAACTTTTTCATTTGTTGTGGGTTCATATTTGGTGATGTCTCATCCGTGTTTATTAATAGAGGTTACTCCATCCTCATTATGCCTACTTTTAAATAAATCTTAATTAAAATGTTATGAAGAAAATTTCTGGCAACATGAAGTAAAGTACTTATGCACAAAGGCATAAGCAGGAAATGAATGACGTTGAGAATATTGATACCTACTATTATTAAGACCAAAACGGAAATGTAGAAGATGATTGAATTCTAACCTGACAGCAGAAAGACATTTTTGACAGTGGAAATATATTTTTATCTGTTGTAAAATATTGACCATTGATAATTATGTGAGGCATTGAATATACATCATAATGTGTAATATTTTCACAACAGCTTATATTAAAGATATTAGTCATTTTATCTAGTTTTGTAGAAGAAGATAGAATATGGGGATAATATAAATAAAATGAATGTCCTTCAGACAAAGCCATATTCAAATTTTCCTCTGCTATTTTCTACTTGTTTAAATTTGATCAAGTGACTTCTTATGTCAATATACAGAAATTTTTATTTTGTTAATACCGGGTTTTTCTTTGTCATCTCTGCTATAATGTCTTTGGTCCGTAAAGAAAAAAAATGATATTATTATAAAAAGTGAGGATTTTAAAAACTGCACAATGTGAATTTGTGACAAGCAGAAGTTAATAATATATTTATTATGAATATACTTTTAAATTTAGAATTAAATCAAGTTATTATATTCATTACTTTTAATTATTCATAAGTCATTTAGAGTCACAGAAGTGTAACATAATCAATTTTGTGTCCGTTTGGTGTTTTAGATAATCTCAACACAAACTTATCAGCCCAACAATTCTATTGCTAAACTAAGTGATGAATGTATATTTGTCAGTAATTTCCTAGTCTGGATTAGAATTTGATCTATCAGTTTGACAAATGATCTTCCTGTAAATGGTTTAAGTTATGAAAGATCATTACCCAAATTCTTTTCAGTTGAATTATTATCTTCTGTATAGCAGAGCTTCTGATATTTTCTCATTATTCTTCAGGTTGCCTAAGAAAGGATTATGAAAAAGATGAATGATGAATAAATACTTGGTGATTTATTATAACAAGGACATGAGACTGATAATTTTCACTTTTTATCTAAAATTCAGACTTCATAACTCTAGAAGACTGATGATTGGTCCTTGAGTCGATTGTAATATTAGCACTGATTAGACAGAGAAATAGAGCTTGATATCCATGATAGTCCTCTAGTCTTTCTGAGAAAAGTAAGATTTCCACTATGGAAATTTTATATGGATATTTGTGTATTGCATACATATGAAAGACATATAAAATATGTTTAAGTCTACACTTTATGAAATGAAGTGATTATATTTGCTTTGAAGAAGAAACATTTTAAGCAAGATTACTTTTGAAAATTAAAATTGAAATAAGGCCTCCATTTAATTTTGTCAGCCTACAGGCTAGAGAAAAGAAAGAATTGGCTCAATAAGAATTTTCTGCCTTGAGTATCATCTAAACTCTTGGAATCACACTATGAGTGGAATGTCATTTTAATCACATAATAAAAATTCTATAGAAACAGAAATATATTCTGTCATATTTTGTTGAAGTAGTATGTTGTTTAAATGGGATCATACTACAGATATTGTTTTGTAGTTTATTTTAATTGTATAATAGGACTTTCTACATGATATTTCTATGCAAATTATGGGGATATACTCTTTCTATTTTCATAAATACAATATTATATTTCAAAATTGAAAAATCTTAGTAATACAGCTTGATGTAATTTCAGAAGTTAAAATCCATGTGTAATTATTCAGATCCATTCATATTTCCGATTTTAAGTGTTCCCAGTCACAGAATTCTGTTTTTGTGCTTAATAATCATCCTTTTCTGTTTTGGGGCATAATAACCAAATAAAAAGTATACAAAATTAAAGATATACCACAGAATTCATTATATCTCTCTCTATAGATATAGATATCACATGAAGGTTATCACAACCAAACTAACATTTCTTCTGTTTCATAGTTACTTTTAGAATGTGAAAGCATTTAGTATCTCCTCTCATAAAATTTCAAATACATCCCATGGTATATAGTCACCACGCATTTAGGTCTACATGATTTATATATCCTGTAAGGTGAGATTTCATACTCTTTGTCTAACATCTTCCCATTTTAACCACTCCCACCTCCCAGGAACTACTATTCTACTCTGTGATTCTCTACATTCCACTGATTTGGGGAACTTCATAGACATTGCTGCCTAACTGAAACCTTTTGAGGGGATCATGGGTACTGTATTTCCAGAATTATTGGATATTTATAATAACATGACTACAGCACTTCTACTTGAATAGTGTTTGTCAGATTTATGTCATTTTCATATCATTCCCCTATGCATATTAATGTCTTATTCCATTATATTTTTTGACATACACATTTTCTATTGAAAGAACACAAAGACAATATTCTTTGTTATATTACCTTGCATTTTTTTCTGATTTTGTTTTTCTTTTTTTGCCTCTCACTCAAACATGTACAAAACCTTGGTATTGCACATTATGATCAATCTGTCTTGATTTTTTTCCCTAGATGCATCATGTGCCTCTTTCATATGTAGTCACATGTATTTTCATTTTTCAGCATAACATCTTAAATTATTAATTATAGCTTTGTTTTATTGTTTCAGTTTCCCCTTGAGAATGCCTCTTGAATGCTTTTTTATCTTATTAAATTTTCAGTTTTAGTTGACTCTTTCAAGGAATTATATCTGTTTGAAATCATAATCTTTGAATAACCTCCGTTATTTGTAAATATTATTTGCCTGTTAGCTGTAGTACTTCCAGTAGTTTAGTCCTTATTTTTGAAAGTTCTGTTGCCTTGTTACCTTCAGATTTCTTCTTTTCTAGTTTTTATTTATATTTTATCTCACACACCATTTTTTGATTTTTATTGGTATGTCTTTGCAGTAATGACGATGACATTCACATACGAATCGTTACATGCACATAGCACATCTTAATTTCCTCCCCAACCTCCTAGTCTTCCTTTGTCAAATCCATTTATTTATCTCATAAGGCCTTATAAAGTTGATCATTTATACAGATTGAAAACCAAATTAATAAACCAAAAGAACATATAAACATGTAAGAGCTGTACTATTATGATACACTTTTAAATATATTGTTCACACCAGATTACAATGCTTTTTTTTTCTTTTCTCTTTCATGCACCATTTTGAAATTTAATGGTTTGGATTTGTTTTATAGTACCAAAGATTGGACCAGGGACTTCATACTGAGCTACAACATTGCCTCTTTCTTTCTTTCTTTCTTTCTTTCTTTCTTTCTTTCTTTCTTTCTTTCTTTCTTTCTTTCTTTCTTTCTTTCTTTCTTTTTCTTTCTTTCTTTTTTTCTTTCTTTCTTTCTTTTCTTTCTTTCTTTCTTCTTTCTTTCTTTCTTTCTTTCTTTTTTTTCTTTCTTTCTTTCTTTTCTTTCTTTCTTTCTTCTTTCTTTCTTTCTCTTTTTCTTTCTTTCTTTCTCTTTTTTTTAAATTTTGAGACAAAGTCTCAATAAGTTAACAGGGTGTTCAGTCTGAGCTTGAACTCAAAATTATCCTGCCTCAGTCTTGAGAATAACTGGAATGACAGGTGTGGGGTACCACTCTGGTTGTGTTTTTAAATAGTAAGTTATCATTTTCATTTCTTTGGTGACTTCCTTGGTAATGATATAATACCTGTATGGGTCTTAGACTTGATTTATCTTTCTTGCTTATTTCAATGTGAAAAAATTTTTTGAAGTTCTACAAAAGAATGTTGACTCAGCATAGTCTAGAACTAAAATTCAGGCTTCTGTTACTTTCACCAGTGATAGAATTTATTTCTACACAGGCTATCAGAGATCTGGGTACTGTTTCACCCTTCTACTCACACAAACTTTATCTTGTCACCAATTTCTGCATTCCACTCACTGGATATTATTTTCTTAACAATTTCTCCTCGGTACTTACCTTGGGCTCTGAGAGGATCAGTTATGAATGTCAATAGTTCATAGGGTGCCAATTTTGTTGCTTCTTGAGTAGAACTTTATGTGAACCCTTGAACTTGCATATACAAGTGCAAAAAAACATTTCCTAATTCTACCTTTTCAAATTCTACCTAATTAAATTGACTCTCTGCATTTTGAATTGAGAGCACATTGCTTGCTTTTGAAATTCTCCTATTCTCAAGGCCATTAGATATTCTACAGTTTCCCATTATTTTCTCCTACACAGATGCAGATACTGTAGTTTAAATTTTTAGATAATAGTGACCTATGTTGCTCAGCTGGGGATACTTTGGTACTTAATTACTTTTAGGATGTTAGCCATACAGAATTGGTTTTACATCCTACGTTATCTTTTCATAGGGTGAATCAGAGAAATTAAAAACTGAATTATGGTACTGATATGAAAATCTTTCAGTTTTCCACCTATGCAATAGTGTCATTGTACTCTTACTAGAATATTGAACTTGGATCCAGTCATAAAATGATGAAATTCAGAGCCTGGCCTTGTATAAGGGGTCAATTTTTAAAGTCACTTCATTAAAAATAAACATACAAAAACTCAGGAGAGTTTTGGATTATGTGAATATAAAACAACTAAAGGTAATGTATGTTTAGTAGCTGTATCTTTCATCAAGGATTCATAATTATAGGCTGGGTGGCACAGGATGATAATTCTAGAATCTGGGACCCTGATGCAGAAGAGGGGCATGTTCAGGTCCAGCCTGGCAGGGGTCAAGAAGTCCCTGGGTTGAATCGCCAGTATCTCTGAAAACAAAGGCAAAACAACAACAACAACTAAAACAGAAAACAAAAAGAAGAAGAAGAAGAAGAAGAAGAAGAAGAAGAAGAAGAAGAAGAAGAAGAAGAAGAAGAAGAAGAAGAAGAAGAAGAAGAAGAAGAAGAAGAAGAAGAAGAAGAAGAAGAAAAAGAAGAAGAAGAAGAAGAAGAAAAAGAAAAGGAAAACAGCAACCACACCCACAGTGGGGCATCCTAAATCCTAACATTAAATGATGAGTCAACCCAAAATCATACCCTTTATTCTAGAATCACACAGCCAAATCCAGCCATTTCTGAGAAGCTTCACTATAGCCACAAAAGACCTTGGGGTAACATCTACATCAAGCCATAACACCCTGTTCTTATGAATGTGGTGATGTTTTTAGGGCCCAGTAACATTTTCTCTGTAATCTAGTGTTTCATGCATCTGAAGATATATGTACATGGAAATATTTTTGCAGGCTTATGTATACAGAGATGTAATGATTAAAAATGATGAAAATATTTGTAAAAGATAAAAAAAAGAATCACCAATCCATATAAACTGATAATGTAACTACCTGATGATAAGATATTTACTTATAGTTTTTCCATAATTAATCATGCCACACTTAAAGTACTACTTTAGGAATTTCAATACATTCTACAGGTGAATAATTGTTTATTGCATTCAATAAATGTGTTTTTCCTTATTTAACTTGTCTTCTAAGACTATTTCACTTATGTATATAAAATCAAATCTTTTAATTATGGTCAAGACTATGACAAAGAATATCAGATAAACTTTGGAAAATAATGAATAATAATATACCTGAAGAAAAGAGAGGTTAGTTTAAAGGAAGAAATAAACAGATAGAAAAATATGCCGGACTTTTCTACTCAATACCTGGTTTTATGAACTTGCTGAGAGTGATCCATTCTGGAATGTCCAGTACTTCCAACCACAAAACTATAAAACACAACTATTACAGAGTTATGGAATTTAATCAAACATATTTAATAAAGTGAGATTTTTTTCATAAATTTTGGATAAAACAACATGGTCAAAAAAAATACTTTTGTTTACAGATTCTCCCATGTCTCCTAGGTCATGAGTAATAATTCAACCAGGCTAGATCAGGTTGTGACTATAATTTTTGCCACCGCAAGAGGGGAGATATTTGATTGGAGTTGTGCCATTGGAGGTGTAACATTCATGACAAAATAACAGGAAGCAAATGACTAATATCTTGAGATCAGAGATCTACCAAGGAGGAAGAAATAATGGCCAAGGAGATGAAGGAGCCGTGTGCTGACAGAAGTTGTATGCCTGCGCTATATAAACCATGTATAAGTGCCACCCACCTGCAGATGTCTGGATGAAGAAGCCAGCAATGGCCAGGAAGAAGGTGAAAGGTTGTGAGAACTTAGCAATGGCTACCAGTGTGAATCTGGTCCCGGGCCATATACATCCATCAGCAACTAGATAGACCCTTCCTGGCTTGTATCCTTTGAACATAACCTCTGGCAAATCTTTGATTTAAAAATATGGCATGTGAATACCAGGTTCCCGCTAAGACATGAGGTTTAAAATTAAAACAAGAAGAAAAGACTTAGTGAAACTATCTGCAAATGCGTATTTTTAGGAAACCAAGAGAGAAATTATTCTTATTTGCAACTCTATGTGAAAATGCAAGAAATGGCTTTTGAGGACTCTGAACAACGAGGAATCTGAGTCTAGGAAGGAGCAACATGTGTAGGACCATTGACCAGAGCATGAGCCTGTCATCTTTTCCCGCTGGCGTTCTTGGCCAGAGTGGACGTGGGAACCCGGGGACATATAGCATGCTGCAGAAAAGCTCTCCGGCTCTGCTTCACAAGTGAGAAGACGCACTGAGGATGAGCAGAGGGACTGAGATGATTCTCTCCGTTCGTTCTTCTGTTCTTTCTGCACTACTTCTTGTCCTCTGCCTCCCCGTAGTAACTTTGGTGGGAACCCTGACACAAAGAGGGAGAAAACCAAACTCAAAGATGAGAGCATTCTCTGCTACTGTTAGTGGCTCTAGTTTTAAGCAGATGACATGATCAGTCCTAGTGCTTTTTAAATTTTGTCCCTCATGTTTTTCTCTCATCTCTTGAATTGAATTTTTATTCTTATAATGAAGTCTTTAATTATTACAATTAGTTACAGTTATAATTTTACCTTAGTATACATGATACAAATGCAACAAAATATCTTCCTATTTATACAAATTTCAGTTGACTCAATATTTAGAAAAATGTTTTTAGATGATGAAACTGTATGAAGGCCAAAGAATTGATGACCATACAAACTCAGATAGGACTCATGGGACTCAGGAAGGTTTTCATCGGTCTTGTGGTCTGTAATGATTGGTGCTCTTGAAGTGATGAAAATCCATTGTTTTAATCAGCAGTTGTATAGGTGCTTTCTTTATAATGGCATAAAAATAACTCATGCTAAGATTTAATTTTCAGTGTAACATTGTGGAGTGAGGGTGAGACCATGAAACTTTTAAAAAGTGATTAATCCTTAAGAGAAATTTGTTCTTCCTTCACAGGAGTGTATTAATTACCCAGAGAACAGATTGCTATAAAATTGAGCACAGTTTCTTAAGTTTCCCATTTCCTGTCTCACTTGTGACCAAATGTCTCCTTCTGCTGTGCTACAATACAGCATGATGCCAAGCAGATGTTGGTGCCACTACTCACATGCTCCCCGGCCCTCACAACTGTGATCTTAAATGAGTTTTTATTCTTTATTACTACCTAGCTTCAGGCATTTTGTTATAGCTACAAACATTTACAGAAAGAGACTGCACATTTACATCTTACGTGCTTTTTGTCAATGTGTTATTTAAAGGCATGGGATACTCCCTAAAGCATATCTCTGATTATAATACTTACAAGAGGAAAACAAATAGGTCATGTTTTCTAATCTAATGTTATAGTAGCATATCAAGCAAACCTGAATATTGAATATATAATATTGTATGTTACACTGCATGTTGTAAGGAAACATAAAATCTCTCATCATTGTACATATTTATATTAAGGACTCCTTAATCATGTTGGACAAATTATATTGATTCTGTAATATTCTTGGAATTTAAAATGCCACTTAAGGGTTTATAATATTGCAACTCTCTTGTATATCTATATATTGGTTTTGGCAGCAAATTCTTCCTGGTATTCCTCCTTCTCCCTATTGGTGGGACACATAGTTGTGGCCTGAAATACCCTCACTGTCTGTCATTATCTCCTCTGCATTCTTTGCACTCCTTTGAGATGTAAAAGCGTTTTTCCAAATCTAGAGGTGACTACTGCTTATCAATGCCTGCTGTAAATTTGAGTTCGCTGCCTGTAATGCTTGAAATGAATTGAGTGAAGCCACTATCTCACAAATTACAAAATTGAGATACAATGAGTTTGACAAAGGTCATGCAGATGACGTGTCACATTTGCATTTTGGACTTGCCTGATGCATTAATTCATTGGTTTATTCCGCATCTATCACTGCTGGCTCTCATGGCAGGCACTGGGCACATATCGGGAATGGGAGACAGTTAATGCCCCTTCTTTCTTGAAGATAACATGAAAAGACTACCTAAAAGTTACACATGAATAGGTAAATAATACCCTCATAAACATACAGTCACAAGCTCCGTGTTTATACTAGAGAAACTCACGGACAATGCAATTACCTTTCAAAGATATTGCTAATTGACTTTGGCAAAGATTAATATATTTTGAATAACTCTTGGCATGAGACAATATAACTGTTCACGTTTGCAGCAGAGCAGCATCTGTTTAGATGGGACAAGCATTTCTGTGAAATTAACTCCAGAAAGACGATCAAACCAGAACAGCACCTCGCTGGGTGAGGTGTTAATTAGCGCCCATAACATCAGTCAGTCCTTCAATCATGCGCAGATGCGCGTCTCGTCCTCGGTGTAATAAGCAGGCCGTACAGGGACTTCAGAAGCAGAGTTCTGAGAGGCTCTTCATGAAAAATTGATTTAATTGATTTTTCATGTTTACATTCTAAGACAGTGATTCCCAGCTTACTCCAACAAGAAGGCTTCCTTTTTAATTTTACAAACTGACACATACATTTCTGATAATTCTGGATTAAGAAAATCCAAGTTTGATAACTTTTAAAAATTGAATTCATTATGGGTACATTTTATATACAGTTCACAATCACACTCAACACTGGAGAATTTGTAATGGTATATGACACAAGTTAATTCTTAATTTTACCCACATCCCTACCCACCCACAACCTCCACCCCTTATATACATGCTCTTTCTTTTTCTTTCCAAATCATATTTATTCTTTCCCCTCAATATATTCCCCCACCACATTCCCTTTGAATATTTCCTATTTTAAAAAAATCTATCATACATTCTAAAACTCATTTCATCGTATCAGGAACAATAAAATTTTCTTGTATTTTTTTTTAGTCAGGAAAACATATAAACATGAAAAAACTATGCATGCTGGTTGTATTTCTCTCTGTCTCTGTGTCTCTGTGTCTCTGTCTCTGTCTCTGTCTCTGTCTCTGTCTCTCTCTCTCTCTCTCTCTCTCTCTCTCTGTCTCTCTTTGAGAAAGGGTCTTACTTTGTAATCTAGACTGGTCTTGCACTCACTAAGTAGCCCAGGTTGGCCTCCACTACATGGTGATCCTATTGCCCTGGCCTTCCAAATGCTGGGATGATAGGCATGCACCACCACGCCCAGCATCTTTGTTTTCTAAGTATTATAATTACTTTCCTCAGGAGTTATGGCTCCGGTCCACAGTTTCAAATGCCTTGATTTCACCATCCGTTAGTTGTGTTACTAGGGAGGAACACTTAACTTTTATATGCCTCGGTATCATTTATGAAAGTGGCTACAACAAAAGTATAGACCTCATTCAACTTGTCAATAAGGCTTCATGGAATTCATGTGTATGTATGTGTCTATTTGTGTCTGAGTATACGTGTGTCAAACATTTAAATACAGTTATTAGTATGTTTATTAAAAACATTTTTATAGCTAAAAGAAGCACAAAAATCTTGAGAAGGTGCATCAGAGTTCACTAAAGAGCTTTAATAATATATATATATATATATATATATATATAAAACACATACATTTACAATTATATACACATATATTTATATATATACATATATAATTTATAAACTAAGCTTACCATGGCCACCCAAAGAGATAGACGTAAATAGATCCAAAAAGCCCATCTATACTGGACAGTCAGAGGATCTGAGTAAAGCTGAAAGACCTGGAGCTCATTTTATCATCACGGTGGAATTTATACACATAGCCCCAATGGTCTACTTTTGAAAGCTGAGGAGTCTGAACTGGAAAGCTGAAGTGTCTATGCTGAAAGCCTAGAGGCACACATCCAAAGATAAGGGCCAAGACCAGAAGTATTACAAAGAAACTGAAGTGAGACTGCCTTCTTTCTCCCATTTTATTCCATCTAAACTACAAGCTTATTGGTTGGTATCACTCATACCCAGGGTGGTTCTTTCCTCTTAAGTAACCTCAGTCACTGGAGCATAGAGAGATCCTAAACCAATTAGCTGACCATTTGTTATTCAAACTGACACAGCAATTAACTATCACAGGATGTAATGATAGACAAGGAGATGTTTCTGGCCACACCAAAGATCTTCATCGTCCTACCAATAGGTATAACAACGGAACACCATTAAAAAGTTTACTGTTAAAAGCAATATAATTTAGGTATGCTAACTAGTTAATGAATACAATTTTAAAATAAGTAATCTTTACAGCGAATATCTGGTAAATTGAAAGTAGATATGAAACATAAGCTCAACAGCGCACATAGAGAATAGAATTTAGATGGCATTTTAAGTAAACAGAATATTACAGAATCAGGATAATATGTGTTGTGTGACTGAGAAATCAGTAATACTAGTATGTACAATGAAGACAGAGGATTTTATTTCCCATTACATGTAATAAAGTTCAGGATTTAGGTTTACTTGATACACTTTTGAAACATTATGTAGAAGACAAATGTTATCTCTGTTTCCTTCTAACAGTTTTCGAGTGCATAAATGTCACTTTGAAAAGGAAAGGAAAATACACACACATGGGAATGAATCAGAAAGATCCTTTCCCATCTTTCCAAGTTAGTGAGCTAAACAACCAATACGGTTTTCTATGGTTGCAGTTAATCTTAAGACCAAGATGGACATGTGATATAATCACTGCTGGGAGACTTGCTTTCCCTATAGAACCACTATTTTTAGACAATACACAGATAAGACTCAGCAAGAACGACAGGGTTTGGTATCTTCACACCTTTCCAAAGTATGAATAGTCTGTCTAGTAGGAATTTCCTTTAAAACAAGTAATTCACAGGGAAATCAGTTTGTCACAAAAGAGTGGCCCACGTGAAGCAGAACAATCACATCTCCTATCGAGAAATATGACTTCTTGAAGTTTCCTGAGGGCAGTATAAGAAGAAAAACTTTTATTGCATTTCTTACCATGATACTAAGATAATATTGGATTTTACTGAAAAGTAATTATGTAGACAGACCATGGAAATCACTTTAAGCAGGAATCAACTGATTGGCTTTAGTCCAATTAGTATTGGGTTCCATAGAATACAGGAAAGTATAGAAATAAAAATAGAATCTGCTATGACACCCTCTTTTTTATTCCTGATATTTATAACTTATGCTTTCTTTTAGTCTCAGCCTTATAGGAGGTTATACATTTTTTTTTTTCAGTTCAGAAATCTCTTCTTTTTAAAATTTGTCTACTGCTAAGTTTTTGTTTGTATTTATGTTGTATTTTTTAATAATATGCCATTTACTAATTTTGAACAAATAGGAAAGCTCAGGAAGATCTACTGCTCCATATGCCGAAGTAAACATGGATGTGCACGGACCCAGACAATCAAGAGTTTGTCTCCTTGTAGCACCATGACAAGAAAACTGGGCTGGGTAGGGACACTTGTATGACACTGACCCTCTCAGTCTTTCTCCTTGTAGTATTAGATTCCCTTGCTTTCTCCCCACAGCCTCCTTCATTTATATCTCATTTGTCTTGTGGACTTTCAGTACCCAAGAGAGGTAGGGACAGAAACAGAGACACACAGAGAGAAGCAGAGAGAGGAGGGGGGGAGAGAGAAAAAAGATTATTTTGGTTGGCTTCAGCAAACTAAGCTGATATTAGAAGAATAAACTTTCCTTGTTATATTCTTTGCTCCTTTCTTGCATATAAAAAATGAAAAATAGGGTTATTTAAAGAAATATTTTTTAAAAAAGCATATATTTTAAAATCCTCTAGGAACTATGAATGTATGCCTTTTAGAAGAGACAGCATTGCCAGGCATGGTGGCTCACGCCTGTAATCCCAGCACTCAGGAGGCAGAAGCAGGAGGATTGCTGAGTTCGAGGCTTTCCTGGGCTACATAGTGATCTCAGAACCAGCCTGAACTACAAAGTGAGACCCTGTCTCGAAGAAGAAGAAGAAGAAGAAGAAGA